>CM040404.1:88292019-88522019 GCA_022702515.1 Ilyophis sp. 1 JC-2022 | reverse complement strand
TGGGGGGTGCTGAATTACCTGCTTTGAAGGCGTCCCAGCTGCAATTCAATTTTCCGGCCTGACCTTGTGTTATCACTTAAATCTCAATTAATTCAAGACAAACACACGATTACAGCAGCCTTTTAAGCACCTCCAGCTGCTGCCTCTCTCAACCCCACCCCCACCTGCCCAAACCACCCCCCACCCAACTCCCCCTACGTTCCTAATTCTCTCGCCTCTGTGGTTCCACCAGGGGAATATCGTTTGGGGGCACAGGGGCCGTCGGCACGTGGGTTTCCGCCCATTCAGGGGTGGTCGAACGGCCTGGCGGGGGCCCATAAGCAGGGGGGGGGGCAGGCGGTGCGTCAGCGGCGCTGTTACGGTGTCAGAGCCGGGGGGGGTGTGTCAGGGCCCTCATTACACCTGCTGCAGAAGCACCAGCCTGCAGATCGACCAAACACTGAAACAGTCAGGAGGACTTATTCAGGTCCTGATCGACTGGAAAGCATGAGGGATACGATCTCTCTGGGGCGCTTCTGGGTGAGCATGCGGGGCAGGAGCGATGGGCGTTTGGGGAGGGGGCGGGCTCGCTCTCGGACGGAGATGAAAAGGCGGAAACATTAATATTTTGCGTGCGGCGAATGCTTAAATTGTGCGCCAGGGCCCCTGTGACATTATTACTCCCATCATTACTGATTAATGAAAAAAAGGATTGTGTGACAGGATTCGGCCCAGATGCATGATGTAATTACACTGATGGAATCATCTCGCTACATTACCAGCCATTAATAAGAGCGCTATTACACTGCGTTATTTCATTCAAGGAAAAGGTGGGGCTGTGTGTGTGTGGGGCGGGGGGGGGGGGGGGTGAGTAGGTTGGTGTGTGTGTGGGTAGATAGGTGTTAGGACTCAGGGGAGAGGGTTGCTAATCCCCAGTGGGTTGTAATGCGAGGCCCAGCACAGCGATGATTGCTGTTGGACTGATACAGAACAACAGCCCATCCATCACTCTGTCCCCCCACTGTCTGCTGCTGTCTCTTTATAACACCCCTCTACACCCTACCCTGCCCCCTTCAACCCATTCACAGCCAGTCTGCTCACACACCCACACACACACACACACACACACACACACCCCTCTCACTGTGTTGGAATGAACGAATCCTACAAGGTTCCCGGTCACGAGTCCTTGTAGGATATAGCAGACTCAGCCGCTACAATAGCAGGGAAAGTAGACTTTTGAAAAGCACGTCCATTAACAGGCAAGTTTTATTTTCCACAAGCCAGATTCTGTTCCAGCTCTTTTTTCAGAAGGAGCCACAGGGTCAGTCCCCCTGTGAGGTTTAGCCTATTTATGGGCGTGCAGCTATTCTTTTGTCTCTGTAAACCCTTTGTCTTTGTGTGTCTTTGTTTGTGTCTTTATGCTCTCTTGATTCGATCTTTTGATTTTGCTTTCCGTACTCCATAGCCAAACTGACCCTCTTCTCTATTTGTAAGCTGCCCTGTCAATCCATCTTGTTAGTTAATTGTAGTTTATTAATTACTCCTTTTACTCTGGGATGTTTATGCTGACAGAATCTTTCTCTTTCTCTCTTTCAATCATTTATTTCCTGCACTGGAAAAGCACTTTGAATCGCATTCACTTGTACGATAAGTGCTATATAAATACAATTTTGATTGATTTCATTTGATTGTCTCTCCCTCTCTCTCAGGAGTGATGTCAGAGCGGCAGTTTGGGACCCAGTTTGTGTGCAGTGTGGTGGCGTCCCACGTCAGCCACCTGCCCTCCACAAGCCTCAGCTTCGTCTGGATCGCCCCTCCGCCGGGCACCGGCTGCGTCAACTTCCTGTGAGTCTCACACTCGGCGGGACGTGCCTGTGTGTGTGTGTGTGTGTGTGAGAGAGAGTGAGAGAGGGAGAGGAGGATTTATGAGTGAAAAAGTGGATACAGAGTGATTGTGTTGAAAGGCTTAATATCAAACAAACATTACTGTCAATGAATGTCAAAAAAACAGATCCACCCACTTGTTCTTTGGGTTATCATTGTGAAAGCTGTTCTCTGTCACTTTGAGTACCCGAGAGCGGTGACCGCCGCTTTACCCCTGCGCCGTTACCCCAGCGTTGTTACCCCTGCGCGGTCGGTTACCCCACGGGGTCCCTGAGTCTCGCCCTGTTCTCTGAGTCGCTCCCAGTAAAAGGGGGATCGGAGTGGGCCGCCCTGGCATCCTGTCCCAGCTGTCTGCTGGTGAAGGGAGCTGTGAGGACAGGACGTTAAGTGCCCCCGCCCCGCTCGGTGGGGCGGGGCGGGGGCAGGTTCGGGTGCAGGCATGATCAAGGGCCGGGTGGTGCTGTTCCTCCTCGTTCCTCCTTACCTTGACCCCTCCCCCACACCCCCACCCCCCACGCCACGACAGACCTGCTGACTGAGTTTGAACCCAACCACATGAACAGCCAATGAGGGACAGGAAACGGGTGTAGGGAAGTATGAGGTAATAGTAGGGGGCGGGGCATTAGAGGGGGGTGTGGTGCTGTCGGATTTATTGCTCTCTCACGGAAATCTGGAGGAAGAGCAGACGGAAAACCGGCCACAGCTTATTGTGTCCAGTTTGTCGTGCGTGTATCTGCGCGTGAGTATGCATATGTGCGCATGCATTTTCGTTCCCTCTGGAAACACGTGACCGCTTAATCCGCTCCCGCGCGTTCTCCTAAGGCCCGCGTGTTCCGCGAGAGCTTTCGTCGACCGCGCTCGCATACGGAAAATAGCTAGTTTCCATCGCTCGCAGCCGTTATGGCGGCTGAATGGCTTTCCCCCCGGGCTCGCATTAGTATCATGCGTTCTCAGGGGGGCCCTGTGTTCAGCGCACACGAGCAGCGTGGGGGCAACAGGCTGGGACGGCAGCCTCCGATCAGATCAGCGATGCGCGGTGGAGCGACATCAGGGCCCGGGTCCTATCTGTGCCAGGCCTGACCCCTCTCCACGCCATGGCGACCAGGCCAGAGGGGATGTTACTGGAGCTCTGAGGCCCGATGCTGTGGGCCATTACAGCGGAAGTGCAGTCCCGGGACGGGTGATTTGCTGGTGTAATGGGCGTGCTCTCTCACCCAGGCCGTCTGCTACCCCACTGAAGGTCGCCACAGCGGGACAGCTAGGCATCTGTCTGGGTTTTTAAGCACGCTCTTTCTCATTCTCTCTCTCTCTCTCTCTCTCTCTCTCTCTCCTTCTCTCTACCTCTTTCTCTCGCTATCACTTTCTCTCTGAGAGTTCTTGAGGTAACTGTTGTTTTGTTTTTGCGGATTTTTGTTGCTTAATGTTTTTTTATTTCCTTCCTCCTGATGCATATATGTTTTTTTATTGACAGCTGTTAAATATGATGCCTTAATTAAGCCACAAATGAATCTTGTCGTCTTTCTCTCAACAAAATCTCCAAACAAGTGCTCCAAACAAAGGATAAAATAAAGAAAATATATATGGCTCAATATACAGTAAAAGCTTATATGTTTTATTCAACTCCCTCCCAATTCCTCTTCCCCATCTCTCTCTTTCTATCCCCCTTCCCTCTCATTCTCTCCATATCTCTGCCCCCCTCTTTGCTTGCCTGTGATTTACAGACATGCAGTCACAATCTGTCAAAATGCAATTAGCAGCTGTAGCTGGAGGAGGGTGGTGGAGGATCTCAATAACCCGGCTGACACAAAGTCAAAGTCAACCCGCAAAGTCACTCACACGCACCCCACAGGCCGGGACTGGAATTGTTTCCGAATTCCCCCCATCACTGACGCACCTGTGGGCCAGGGGCCAAGCACAGGGCGGGGGCTGAGTCAGAGGGTGGCGCAGGACAGCGGGAGTGGGGGGGGGGTCTTTACTTACCGCCGGTGTGTGACATAGCACAGCTGACCTCCAGGTCCAGGCCGAGCCACTATCAGCTCCATAAGCTCACCCGTCTGCCCTACTGTCCGTCCGTTTGTGGTGCGTGTACACCATCCCCGCCCACAGCACCTGCCCGCGTCTCTCTCTGCCTGGGTACACCTCCCTGCGCGGCAAGTGTGGCGGGGCGGAGCCGCGCCGGTTAGGAGGAAGAGCGCCCTCTGGTGTGGCGTGGTGGAGCCAGGGCGGCGACGGGCGAACTTATGGAGCCGGGAACAGTCACGGCCGAGAGACCCCGGCTCAGACATGCGCCGAGCCCCGTTACAGTTCACAGCTCCCGTCTGGAGCAGCGGGACCCCGCCCGATTGAGCGGCGAGCAGACGGCAGGGGGAAGGGGGTTGACAGCACGCGAGCCCCCTCCATGACGGGCTAGCCTAAGCGCTCGACAGCTGTCTGTCGTCCCCGTCCTCAGCCCAGGACCGTCACCCAGTCATCCCCGCGAGGGGCCTGGCACACTGCCCGCCGTGGTTTGTCACTATAGAGCTGCCCGACCGATGGCACGGTTTGTCACTTTGAGAGCGTGTATCTGATGGTGCCGTTTGTCACTTTTAGACCGTTTTTATGATTGGGTGCCGTGGTACCAGGCGTCTGAGGGCTCTCAAGGTCCGGCTGTGTCAGAGCCAGGGCTGAGTTCTGACAGCACACTCACATCAGCTTATAATTCATATATCAACTCTTTCTCTCTCTCTTTCTCTCACACACACATTCACACAATCTTACACTCTTATGCACATTTATTCTGTTTCTCTCTCTCTGTCACTCTCTCTCTCTTTCTCATAAGCAAAAACACACACAAACCCATGCACACACCCATCTCAGACATGTTACTGAGTTGGCCAGCACTTTATATAAAACTTACATACCATCTGAATGTATTTTGTACCTGAAAATGTAATGATTACAGATGCATCGGGTTTGTATTTTAAGTTTGAGTGATGGATTCTTCTCCTGCGGTTACTCTGCATGGTTGTATGTTTTTATTTAGCGTCACCGCCTGTGCTCGTGAGCTGGCTGTCGATTTAAAGCTCACGGCGATGTAGGAAATTAATTACAACGGCAAAGCAATTCATTTCACCACTGTGAACACCACTGTAGCTCACGGGCAAACTGAACCGTGTGGTGGAAGGTAAGGAATCGGGCTCGTGGATACCGTGCTACGCGGTACAGAATAAGGGGATGGTGCACGCGTACACAACAACTGTGTGACTTCCTGTGTGTCACATCCAACGCCCGTCTTTCAATGCGAAACGCAGCCAGAACTGTGTGAGTTGTGTGTGTGGCAAACCCAAGGTAAGGAGTCAGGTTTGTGTGGGTGTGGGTGGTGGCTGGGACATTCAGGGACACATTGCATGCACACCACGGCAGCAAGTGCTGAGCTGAGGAGTACATGTCTAGCTGTATAATGTGTAAATGTGTGATAATGTAACAATAGCCATATAAGAGTAGTTGGACCACCCTTCACAGAATGGACTGCTAATCAAGTCATATAAATGTATATAAATGTAATCACGCTTAATCATGTTACTATTGTATTCTCTCTATTCAGTTGTGTGTTGTCTCCTTGTGTTGTCTCTGTGCTTTGATGGAATCCGAGACTTGCTCAGGATGATGTGAGGTGGTGAGGGAGAGTTAGAGAGGTGGTGGTGAGGTATGGTGATGTAGGGTGGATGAGTGGTGAGGGTGAGAGGAGGTGGTGATGAATTAGTGATAGTTTGGACAGTTTTTTTGATCGATTTTTTGAATTTTTTTTATTTTTTTTTTTTAGATGATTTTGAATATATTTCTTTCAAAAATATGAAAAATAAAAAAAAAAAAAAAAAAAAAAACAAACCACGGGGTAAAAAAAAAAAAAAAAAAAAAAAAAAATTTAAAAAAAGTTTTAAAAAGTAAAAATTCCAACAACTTCTTTTGAGGGAGGGGGGGGGGGGGGGGAGGGGGGGGGGTGGTGATGGTGTGTGGTTGCTTTGCTGGTGACACTGTTGGATAAGTTATCTAGAATTGAAGGCACCCTTACCCAGCATGCCTACCTCAGCATTCTGCAGTGACACACCATCCCATCTGGCTTGCACTTTAGTTGGGCCCTCATTTGATTTTCAACAGGACAATGACCCAAAACACACCTCCAGGCTGTGTAAGAACTATTGGACAAAGAAGGAGAGTGATGGAGTGCTACATCAGATGATCTAACCCAGTCACTCAACCTAAACCCAAATAGAAATGGTTTTGGATGAGTTGGACTGGAGAGTGAAGGAAAAGCAGCATATGTGGGAATTCCTTCAAGACTGTTGGAAAAGCATCCCAGATGGCTACCTCATGAAGTTGGTTGAGCTGAGGTGGTGAGGTATATAAGCTGAGGTGATGAGGTATATGAGCTGAGGTGGTGAGGTACATAAGCTGAGGTGGTGAGGTATATAAGCTGAGGTGTTGCGGTATATAAGATGAGGTGGTGAGGTATAGAAGCTGAGGGGTTGCGGTAGATAAGATGAGGTGGTGAGGTATAGAAGCTGAGGTGGTAAGGTATATTAGCTGAGGTGGTAAGGTATATTAGCTGAGGTGGTGAGGTATATAAGCTGAGGTGGTGTGGTATATTAGCTGAGGTGGTGAGGTACGTGTATATAAGCTGAGGTGGTGAGGTATATTAGCTGAGGTGGTAAAGTATATTAGCTGAGGTGGTGAGGTATATAAGCTGAGGTGGTGAGGTATATAAGATGAGGTGGTGAGGTATAGAAGCTGAGGTGGTGAGGTATATTAGCTGAGGTGGTGAGGTATATAAGATGAGGTGGTGAGGTATAGAAGCTGAGGTGGTGAGGTATATAAGCTGAGGTGGTGAGGTATATAAGCTGAGGTGGTGAGGTATATAAGCTGAGGTGGTGAGGTATATAAGATGAAGTGGTGAGGTACGTGTATATAAGATGAGGTGGTGAGGTACGTGTATATAAGCTGAGGTGGTGAGGTATATAAGCTGACGTGGTGAGGTATATTAGCTGAGGTGGTAAAGTATATTAGCTGAGGTGGTGAGGTATATAAGCTGAGGTGGTGAGGTATATAAGCTGAGGTGGTGAGGTATATAAGCTGAGGTGGTGAGGTATATAAGCTGACGTGGTGAGGTATATAAGATGAAGTGGTGAGGTACGTGTATATAAGATGAGGTGGTGAGGTACTGTATATAAGCTGAGGTGATGAGGTATTATGGACACCTGCAGGGGGCGCAGCTGAGCACACTCTCACAGTGACGTGAATAAAACTCCCTGCCTCCACCTCCGAGCTACAGGCCGAACACAGCAGCCTCCATTCAGCATCGCACGGCTCCACAATTAGTGCATTAGAATGCCCGCAGAGGTGAAAATCCCTAACAGCACCGACGGGGGGGCTCTTTACAAAGGCGCCTTGATGTGTTTTTGCTTTTATCCGATCCCACAGCCCCGGGACGTTTAGCTGCTCTGTGAATGTGCCTGCGTGTATGCATGTGCGGCTGAGTGTGTGCAAGTGTGTGGGAGTGTTTGTGGATGAGGGGAAGATTTGAGCGGGTGAGGGAGGGGGGTGGAGCGGTTATATGTTAGTGTCTATCTCTTCTTTCAGAGAAGAAAAATGCAACAAAAGAGTGGTAGTGTTTTTGATTGTGTTTTTATTTGGGTGTTTTGTTGTGCCTTGTGTCCCCCCATGGAGCTGAAGCATCTGCTGTGGAGGAGATTGCTTTAATTATGGTCTGTGTTCTCCTCTTTCTAAGTGCTCCCCAAAGGAAAGAGGAATGGGGGTGTGTGTGTGTGTGCGTGTGCGTACATACATATGAAAGTTTGTGGGTGTTTGTGTGTATGCATGTGTACATGCATATCAAGGTGTGTCTGTGTCTGTAAGCATGCGTAAATACATATCAAGGTGTGTGTGTATGTGTGTGTGTGTGTGTAAGCATGCGTACATACTTATTAATATTTGTATGGATGCGTAAATACATATGAAGGCATGTGTGTGTGTTTGTATGCATGTGTAACTACATAAGGTGTGTGTATGTGTTTGTATGCATGCGTTTTTGTATGCGCCTGCAGTTGTGCCAGTGTGTGTGCTGGTTCATCTTGTTAGGCGTAATTGAATAGGGCCGGGAGCTGGTCTGTAATTACCGCCGGCGCTGATTTGCGCTCCATCTGCTTGGGAGCAGGCCTGCCGCAGTGTGGTGCTGTGGTGGGAGCCCACGGCGGCCCGCTGCCGCTCAGCTCTGCTCCGACGGCCCATCAGTCTGTCTGAGAGAGCTCCCCGGCAGCGTCCTCCGCTTTCTCCACGGATCCTCACCTGATCTTTTTTCTTGTTAGGAGCTCGTTTTGTGAGGCGCTGTAGGGAAGGACGCTCCCTCTCTTCAGTGGCTTTTCTAATAGAGTAGCATGCACCGTGTGACAGAGGGAGGGTCGAGCGACGGAATAAACAGCATTGTCAGCTGAGGATGATGATCATTTTAGGTTTCTACTCGGCCAAACCCTTTTATCACATTCACATCTTATACTTTTACTGCTGGAGTGAAAGTGGATTGCCTATTTCACCCCATAGAGAGTGTATTTATTGGCCATACAGGTGTCTAGATTATATGATATCTATAACAGCGTTCATATTAGCATTCGGCATTCGTTTCATAACTTAGCTTCACCTCCAAAAACATTGAACGTCGGTCTTCTATGAATTCAATCATTCAGGTCTTACCCATAGACACCTCCAACTATGTAATAGTGTTTATGAATCAAAGGATGAGTCTGGAGCTACTTTGGCACGTATCCCTGTTATAGTGGATGTTGCCACAAGAGGGTAGCCCAAATGGCTAATGGCCCGAACGACAGTGCTGTCGGTTTGAATCCCGGGTGTACCACAGCAATGAAACTGAAGGACAGGAAATTAATTCCTTCGGTAAATATCCGTCTGATTAAATAGCTATGTAATTGACCCTGGATAAAGAGTTATGCGATGCATCCAGGCTGTTGGATCCAACATTACACTCCAGGAAAAGGATTCTCCCGTCTTTAATAAAAGCATCCCATCCCCGCCTCCCTGCCCCTTCACTCCCAAACTCCGGCCTCCCCCCGGGGATGAAAGAAGGCGGAGCCCCCCAGCGCATGTCACAGTCTGACGGGATGAGTGTCACTCGCAAGGAGGCACTGCATCACTTCGAAAGGTCAGAGGTCGCCACGGCAATCTGACAGGTGACCTTAGACACGGCGCCAAGGCAAGGATGCGCGCCCTCCTTGTGGCATATCTACCGACGCCTGATTGATTTCACCCTGACCGGTCAGCCGCTGGTCTGAAAGCAGCGCGCCGCACAGTGAAACGAGGTGCGTGACCGGTCAGCCGCCGGTCTGAAAGCAGCGCGCCGCACAGTGAAACGAGGTGCGTGACCGGTCAGCCGCCGGTCTGAAAGCAGTGCGCCGCAGTGAAACGAGGTGCGTGACCGGTCAGCCGCCGGTCTGAAAGCAGCGCGCCGCAGTGAATCGAGCGTGACAGTGAGGGACTCAATCTGTCATCGTTTCCCGTGACCGTATGACAGCGGTCCTAATGGTTTGCGGTCATGCGGGTGTAGGCTCCCTCTCCCCCCTCGGCCCATGAATGATGTTCCGTCAGGGTACGCTCCATCCCTCCGGGCCGGTTTATTGTTTTGCTTTATTCATCTGCGGAGACTGCTGTCCCTGACCATCCCCCTGTTTCTCCCGCAGTGACCACACTTTATTGCTATTAGCTGTCGCTGGAAGAAATGCATGCATTCTCTTGGCGGCGTATTTTCTATGTTTGGCTGAATGGCTCACTGGATTTGTCTGTAACAGTCCTCCTGTGGATGAAAATATGATTTATGGGGCTGTTGGGTGACTCATTCGGTTAAGGGACCACGCTGTGGTGAATGGATGAGCCTCACAGCTTCAGATCAAATCCGGACCGTGCCAGTGCCAATGGTGGCCGGTAGCAATTGGCGAGTGCGTTGCCCAGGGACTGGGAGGGTTCAGTGGGATAGGGTTCAGTGTGCATTGCTATCTAGGGACCCCTGCTGGTCGATCGGGTGCCCGTAGATATGAAGCAGCATATGAAAGGTCCTTCCTCTGACTCCGCTGTATGCGAGCTTAGCTGTAGTCTGCTGTCTGAAAAGATGCAGCTGGTGACACCTCACCACCTCAGCTCATATGTGTTTGCGCAATGTACACAGCTGCGGTTGCAGACGATTGGCCATTCCAAATTGGGGTGGGAATTGGACATGATCAGCCCCGTGTTGGGGGACAAATTTATATATTTTTAAAATAAAAAAATAAGAAAATATAAATATGACATGGATTTAGATTTAGGCTTGGCTATTTTATTCCAAACCCCACAAACTGGTCTTTTCCCAACAGGCCTGTTACCTTGGTTGCAAGTTAAAATCCCAGTTAAAATACCACTCTTGTAAATATGCAGTTACACAAATGGATGTAAATGTAAAAGCTCTTGTCGCTCGTCCCGACTGCGGAGCTTCTCCACTCTAGCTCCCCAGTGGTGGAATGAACTCCCCACTCCGTTGCGCTCTGCTGAAACGCTGTCTGTTTTCCGTCGTGGTCTGAAAACACACTTTTTCAGACTCCACCTTGATTAACTACATATATAAGGCCAAATATATAGTATGTTCTTTCTGTTTATTTTCTATTTGGTTTTGCTATTTCATAGCTTAGAATGTATAGCCGGCTGTATTCTGTATTCTGTTGACTACTAGCGATAGCTCCTACGTTGTGAGAAAGTTGTGCTTTGTTGGATTTGCTTTGTAGATTGTGTCTATGACCTTCAATATGCACTAATTGTACGTCGCTTTGGATAAAAGCGTCTGCCAAATAAATGTAATGTAATGTATATGTTCCCCAGGTAAAAGTATTGCCAATAAGCCATACCATACTCTGCAGTCTCACTACACTGACAGTGTTCTTCGTCATACGTTTTTTAAATGACCCACAATGCAGTGCTGTGATGACAGTGTGCTGAAGGTGGCAGTGACACTGTCGTGTGAAAAAGCAGGCAGGCAGGACGTTGTATTGCTGTTGTTTTGAGGTGGTAGGTGTGAACACAACAGGCGTTTAGCTGTTCATTACTGTGGTTCTTTGGGGGAGGGTTGGAATGTGATGACAGGCTGGAGTCTAAATCTCTGTGTCTTTGTGTGGGAATCCATCCACTTTGTGTGTCTCCTAAATACACTTCCACATTGATTGAAAAATAGCTATCTATTTGTGTCGTTCTGCTGCATGTCGATAGTCGTATTGACAGCTTTTGTTGCATTCAACCTTCAAAAGTCCCCATACATCCACAAAGAATTATCTTATCAGTAAATTACAGTAAAATAAATGTGTTGTAAATGTCAAAATGAGGTAAAAAGTCTTTGTGGTCTCCACGCAATTTATTTATTTATTTATTTTTTACTACATTGCTGCCTGGAAAGGCCTTGTTCTCTTAATTAAGCAGTTAATTGTTCTCGAGGTTGTTTCAGTTTCACCTCACATCTTGAGTGAGATTCACTTTGACCCTGTGCTAACAAGCAGGTAATTTGCTAACAAGCCCCAAATCCCTCGTCTGCGTGTTCGTCGAATTTGCATATATTGTTTGAAATCTGGCCACTACTCTTTCAAGCTTTCAATTAATTCTGAATAGGGGCATGAAATGTAATTTAATTTAATAGCTAAGCCAGTCAAATTGTCAGCCTACAGAAGTGAGCAATGAATAACAATGCTTATGTCACAGAATTGCACAGAAAATACCAATATTTCCGCTCCAAAAAAAAAGAGGAAAAATCGAGCGAGGAGGTATAAACACTTGGCGAGTTCCCGTACGCAGTGATGCTACAGTACTATAGCCACAGCTGGTACTTAGCAAGGGATATAAATCAGGTAATTAGACTGTATTATTTTAAAGGGTAGGTCCAAGTTTGGCAAATGAAGGCTGGTAACTGGAGATAGTCCCTGTCGTAATCCCACATATTAATCATGATTACAAAACAGGGCTGAGTTAGCCGTGTGGGGAAATGAGTTTTTAATCAGTGTCTATAACGCCAGAGATGTCTGGTGTGGCATGAGGGGTGAGCAGAGAGAGAGCAGGCTCCTGTCCCTCCCACACCCCCTTCCAAAGTGATAAATGTGAGGAATGGGTACAGGAAGTCCCGATAAATAATGTAGAGACCCGATGGCTTGTATAATAGTGCACATAAATCAATCAATCAGTTAATCAAATTTGATTTGATGTAGTATCCTTAGCAAAATAATTGACACAGGAAGTCACAGATTGCATTCCATATATATATATACATTTTTATAGATTTTTTTCAGGAGATGCACCTTATGAGGAGAAAAGTATTGTATAAATATGTTTATATCATGGGATATTATAGTGTAAGATATTATGTGTGACTATTTAGTGAGATATTGCATAAATTGTGTTTATTGTGTTAATTGTGTTTATTATGATATGAATGATAAATATAGATCTTGCTCCTGAGGGGTAAAAAAAAAAAAATACAAAAGAAATATATAACATAATTGAGCAGACCTGGACGGAAACTGAGCTTCAGCAGGTGCACACAAATCCACGGTATTATTAGTGAGTGAACCAGAGAAAGGCAGGCGCAGGGTCCAGGGTGAGAGTGTGCTTGCGTGTGTGTGTTGTTGTTGTGTTTGTGTGTATGTGGAGGCCGCAGGGGAGCCACAGTCAGTCAGAAATGAGGAGGGAGGGTGGGGGGGGGGACGTGTCGTTAGCGGAGAGCTGTCAAGCACACACCAGTGGGAATGTTCGCCGCGGACAGAAACATGTAATCAAACGAGCGAGATGTCCGTGATAATTACTGACTCTGTGTGCCGCTGGGAACAAGATGGAGTGACAGGCTGTCCGTCTGCACGCATGTTAGAGTATGTGTGCTTTCACTAGTGTGTGTGTGTGTGTGTGTGTGTGTGTGTGCGTGTGGTTATGTGAAATTTTCTTGTGTGACTGTTTGAGTGTCAGTACACCAGCCCACTCATCCCCCAGTTTGACAGTGCTCGAGGATTCGGAAAATGAACTGACCCTGAACGCCCCCCCCCCCCGCCATCCAACGTCCCTCCCCGCTGCACTTCAGCTCTGAGACCTGTGCCCATCACTCCCTCTCTCCCTCTATCTCTCCCTCGCTCCCTCTCTCCTGCCTCCTTCTCAGATTAATGAGTGGGGAACAATGAGTGATCGCCGTGCAGGAATAACAGGTAGAGAAGGAGGCCCGTTTTTCTGCTTAATTGCTTTTTTCAGAGGAAGTCAAATTAGCATTTAGATCTGGCAGTAACAAATGCAGCGTTGATGGCCTCACCTATGAGTGTCAATAATGGCAGACGTGCACACGTCGCTCGGTCGCAGCACACAGATACAGTAGTCTCTGGGTCCTGTCGTGTCTTCTCTTTGTTCAGATTGCCTTGGCAGTGACTTACCCTCTCATTTGAATGTTTTTTTAAATTAAATTTATCTCTCCCTCTTTTTCTCATACGCTCTCTCTATCTCTCTCCCTGTCTCTCTATCTCTCTCCCTCTCTTTTTCTACCTCTCTCCCTGTCTTTCTCTTACACTCTCTATCTCTCTCCCTGTCTTTCTTTTAAGCTCTCTCCCTATTTCTCTCTCTGTCTTTCTCTTACGCTTTCTTTCTATCTCTCTCCCTCTCTTTCTCTTACGCTCTCTCTATCTCTCTCCCTCTCTTTCTCTACCTCTCTCCCTGTCTTTCTCTTACACTCTCTATCTCTCCCTTTCTTTCTCTTACGCTCTCTCTCTAACTTTCTCCCTGTCTTTTTCTCTTTCTCTCATCGACCACCTGTATCTATACCAGCTTTTCCTCAAACGTACAGGGCTTAGCGACACGGCAGAGTAGTGGCCCTTTGGTGCCGTCTTTCTTGTTTGACTTCCTTTTGTGAGGCTGTAATTCCCTGGATGTCTTATACGTTCATGTCCTTCTATGCGTCTGTGCATCTGCTAAACAAGTTTCTCACTTGATTAAGAATTTTTTGTCTATATAATTATAAATAATACTCTGCACCCATCTGATTGTGATTGATGTGTGTGTGTGTGTGTCTGTGTGTGTCTCTGTGTGTGTGATATGGGTATGAAATATAATGATGCTTTGGTGGATAACAAGTAATATGTATACCTATGTATGTGTGTATGTATGAGTGCATTTGTCTTTGGGTGCATACGTTACTGTGTGTATCCACGCGTATGTGATAAGGTCATCTGTAAGTGCATGTGTGTATCTCTGTGAGTGCGTGTGTGTGTCTGTGAAGTGTGTGTGCATATCTGTGAGTGCGTGTGCGTATCTGTGAGTGTGTGTGCTTGTGTCCCGGGTCGAGACCTCTTTCTGAATCTCCAGTCTCCCGCGGTCAGGGAGGCTGTGCTATCTTGTTAGAGAACATGCAACCAGAGACTCTGTTTAGTAAATATTTAAGCATCTTGTTCCTACATGCCCTCCTGCTGTTCATTACGCATTATGTTTTATTCATAAATACCAAACCCAAATTAGTCTTTAACCAGTTCTGAAATATGAATGTAATTATGACTTTTCCCCCCTCTCGTCCTCACCCGTTACACATGAGCTGCTTACTAATGAATGATGGCTGTTTTCATTATTCATGAGTCCAGATGAATGTGCAAATGCCTAAACACCCATAAAAGCCTTAGTTTCTAACTGTGGAGGAATTGTGAACGGTCTGTTAGTGTGCGTGCGGGTGTATGCATATACAGTCAAGCCGGAAAGTCTGCACACCCCTTTCACCTTCTCCACGTTTTATTACGTTACAGACTTATACTACAATAGATTGAGTTCATTTTTTGCCTCAAACATCTACACACAATAGCCAATGATGACGAAGTGAAAACTGGTTTTTAGAAAATATGCTATTTTATTTTACTGACAAAAATAGGTTATTTAGCGGTTACATATCTGTACACACCCTTAGCCTAATACTTGGTTGCTGCACATTTGGCAGCGATTACAGCTTCAAGGCATCTTGGGAAAGAAGCTACGAGCTTGGCACACTTGTTTCTGGACATTTTTGCCCATTCCTCTTGGCATATCCTTGCAACCTCCGTCAGGTTGGAGCGTCGGTACACAGCCATTTTCAGCTCTTTCCACAGATGTTCAATTGGATTCAGGTCTGGGCTCTGGCTGGGCCACTCAAGGACATGCACAGACTTTCACCGAAGCCACTCCTTTGTTCTCTTGGCTGTGTGCTTCGGGTCGTTGTCATGTTGGAAGGTAAACCTTCACCCCAGTCTGAGGTCCAGAGTGTTCTGGAGCAGGTTTTCTTCAAGGATCTCGGTGTACTTAGCTGCATTCATCTTTTCCTCTATCAGGACTAGTAGCCCCATTCCCGCTGCTGAAAAACATCCCCACATCATGATGCTGCCACCGCCATGCTTCACTGTAGGGATGGTATTAGCCAGGTGATGAGCGGTGCCTGGTTTCCTCCAGACGTGACGCTTGGTATTCAGGCCAAAAAGTTCAATTTTGGTTTTATCAGACCTGATAATCTTGATTCTCATGGTTTGAGAGTCCTCTAGGTGCCTTTTTGGCAAACTCCAAGCGGGCTGTGATGTGCCTTTTACTAAGGAGGGGCTTCCGTCTGGCCACTACCATAAATGCCTGATTGGTGGAGTGTTGCCTGGATGGTTGATCTTCTGAAAGGTTCTCCCATCTCCACAAGGATACGCTGGAGCTCTGTCAGAGTGACCCTCGGGTTCCTGCTCATCTCCCTGGCCAAGGCCCGTCTTCCCTGATTGCTCAGTTTGGCCGGGCGGCCAGGTCTAGGAAGATTCTCGGTGGTTCCAAACTTCTTCCATTTACGAATGATTGTGGCCACTGTGCTCTTTGGGACCTGTAAAGCTGCAGAGATTCTTCCGTACCCTTCTCCAGATCTATGCCTTGACACAATCCTGTTTCTGAGGTCTGCAGATAATTCCTTTGACCCCATGGCTTGGAGTTTGCTCTGACATGCACTGTCAACTGTGGGACCTTATATAGGCAGGTGTTGGCAATCCCCAATCATGTCCAATCAATTGAATTTATCACAGGTGGACTCCAATTAAGTTGTAGAAACATCTCAAGCAGTATCCATGGAAACAAAATGCACCTCAGCTCACTTTTGGGTGCCATATCAAAGGGTGTGCACACTTGTGTACATACATATGATATTTTACATTTAGATTTTTAATAAATTAGCACAAATGTCTAAAAACCTGTTTTCACTTTGTCATTATGGGCTATTTTGTGTAGAATTGTTTGACAAAAAATGAACTCAATCCATTGTAGAATATGTCTGTAGCGTAATAAAACGTGGAGAAGGTGAAAGGGGTATGTGGCTTGACTGTATGTGTGTGTGTTAGAGGGGGCAGGAGTGACTGCCCCATTGGAACAGGTTCTTCTGAAGCCACTATGTTTGGCCTGCCTTTTTTGTTTTCATATTTTCCTGTTCTTATTCTGTGTTAAATGAGCTGAAGTATAAAGTAAAATGCTTTCCGCGAGAATTTTCAACTCTCAAAATGCTCAAAATGTTGGTTGAAATCTATCCATCGACTGCAGTGGCGTGTTTTTTCTCTTTTCTTGGGCATCATGTATTTGCTTAGCAGGCATATTGAGACAGGGCAGCTTACACAGTTCATATTTTTTTTATTATAAAATAATTTTAGCATTAATTTAACATTAACATAGCTCAATGTAGATATTAATATATGTAGCTGGATATTTATAGAGGAAATTTTGATTTAATACACTTTGCTCAAGTTAACAAAATCACAGTGCCATTTTCAGTTCGCCCTGATATACTTCAACTGTATCACAGTGAATCTGCCAATCACAGAAAGAGAAGGTGATGCCATCTCTGCCTCGCGCCTCATCTTGCACGTCGCGTGGGAAAACGCCTTTCCAGACCTTGTCGGAGCAGATGGGAGCTCCTGTCCTGTGTCGGTTGGTTTCCTGACATGGAGCGAGCTTGACACACAGACTCCGAGGTCCCAGCTACATTTGTTTCATTTAGAGAGCGCGGTCATGGCAAAGCGTTCGCTGAAAGATTCAGTGCACAGCGGGGACAGGGTGCTCTTTTTGTCTTTTTAGAGGAACGTCAGTGTCTCTGAGATGATTCTGTCTGCAGTCCCAGGGCCACAGTTTTTGTTGTGTCTGGGACAATGTTTCGATTACCATGTATAATGCAAAAGGGCAAGTCCATGGTAACTGACGTAACAACTGCAGGATATTTGCATGGTAAAGTCCAATGCAGCTACATAATGATAGATAGATGCTTTTATGACCATCAGGAGGAAATAACCTGATCAGTCTCTATTATGTAGCTGTATTGGACTTTACCTTGCAAATGTCCTGAATTTGTAACTGTTACTGTGGAATTGCCAAAAAAGTAAAACCTCATAAAAATGTTAAGCTTGGTGTAATAAGTAATAAACATTATTTTAAAATTATCCACTATATTACATGAAAGTATTACATGGTTAGGCTCGAGGATTTTGGTATGGGTTTGAGTAATGCGTGAGGTACATTACGCTTTGTACATTCCGCACGCTTTGGCCATGTATTGTGCATGAACCATGCATGCAGTGCGTAAGCGGCACATCATGTGTTTTGTGTTACAACACAGGAAGAAGTTTATTCCATGTTTTCCTATATGTTTTCCAATAGAGTACATTTATATGACCGGTGTCATTTGTTTCAGACATAATTTGTGTAGATAAATAAAATAATAAAAGAAATTTGTTGTTGATCTTGACTGTATTTATATTTCATCACAAAGTTACTTACAAGATGCTCTGATCGTCATTCTGAAATATCACAATGATTTGAGTTGTTCCATATTTTTTTAATCAAAATAATTTTTACACAATGCAGTTTCGGCTTGTTACCATTTGTTTTGTCTGAAATTTTCCACAAATTATTTTGTTTAACAGTTTTACAGTTTCAGTTTTTATCTGTCAGACTGTCATTTATTCAATAAAATGGCAGCTCTTTCTAATGGAGTCATTTGCCATATAACACTTTACTTGAAAAGAAAACAATATTTGTGTGAGTGCTAAGGATTAAAAGGGTTGTAAAATATGGAACATTAATTCTTAATGACATGCATATCTATTTTTGACATAATGTGCCCTTAAGCGGGGATGTCATCCCTCAGTAAACATTAATTTATGTTAATATCAAATTAAGAACAATGAATAACTTGCTACAATTCAGGAGTTGCAATTGGCATAGAGGACGATCAAATGAAGCGAAAGCAGTTTGTCATGCACTGCACCATCTGAACTGTCTCTGATTTGGTGTGGGAGGGATGTTTGGAAGTTCAATACTAAATGAGTATTTTTGTGGCAGGATCAGAGACGTGCTTGTCTCTCCAGTGGTCCCGCGGGTTCATAGCCAGCAGTAATCTTGGAGAAATGGGCCAATGACAGAGAAAAAGGTGCAGCAATAATTAAACTGTGATTTGTGTTCCAAGTGAACTCTGTGCCAAATTAAAACGTTGATGCTGAAACAGACATCAAATTTATAACCCTTTTTTTTTTTTACAGGCACTCAATTTGATGTGGTTATAATGCTAAAAGGCAGGCTCTGGAGACTGTTATCATTGGCGGTGAGAGTGCTGAGAGACCATTTATTCACAGCACATGACGGTTAGCAAGGCAGTAACATGCCCTGATCAGGAAATGGGCTATTACGGAGCAATTTATATGGCTTGTTTGTTTGACCTTAGTAGTGATGCCATTGATTTGATCTTACCTGGCTTTCCAATTACACTGTCGAAACAGTCGTCAAGGCAGTGTTGTCTGCAACATAATTTTCCAGTCATTAGAAATAAATATTTGGGATGTATCCTAGTGAACGATACCGTAATTTTATGCAGTTTTAATGTAAGCACACGTGACACCAGATGGTCTATGCTGAACTGTTTTTGACCACACTGCAGTGCCCTAAAGTCACAGCAAAGAATTTTGGTGGACTCTCTCCGTAGCCAGCGCCTCTCTATCGCATCATCCCTCAACACTGAATTTCTCTTTGCTGGTTCTGAGGACGTTTTCTGAATGCACATTTAGGACAGGCTTAAGTTGCCCTGGCTTCTCCAGGTACCTGCATAGGCATCTGCTAGCTAATCGCAGGCGGCGACAGGTTACCAGCTTTCATCTGTGAGAGACAGGGCCTCCTTCAGTCAGTGCCGCCGTAGCGTGATGTCTCTGTAGGTTGTTGTGTGTAAAACAGTCTGCACCTGTGTAGGTGGCTTAGCAGAGATCAGAAGGTCATAGTACCATAGATTGCAACACCAGAAGAAAAGGTGCGACAGACCCGGCACGTAAACAGTGACTGAAGCCGACGCTAGCTTCGCTCTCTCAGTTTCTCCCTTTATCTTGTGTGTCTTTCCCCCCCCCTTTCCCTGTTTCTCTCCCTCATCCCTGACCAGACGGGCCCCCCCTTTCCCTGTTTCTCTCCCTCATCCCTGACCAGACGGGTGCTCATCCGCATGGATCAGAGCGGTCTTTATCTGTCAGATTACATTCACTCTGCACCCGCCAGCGTTTTATTTTCATTTAGCCCAGCCACCAGTGCCAGCTTTTTAATGTCTGGGCCCAGATGCTCAGAGGTGACTGTGGGGGTGCTGGTGGATTGCTGGAAGGGTGTGCACCCACTGGCACCCCATATGAGTGTGTGTATGTGTGCGTGTGTGTGTTATGTGGATCCATTTTTGGGGACAGATGTCCCGAGACAAACACAGTGATTGGCACGCTTGCCCACTGTCCCTGAGACCTTGAACAAGGTCGCAATAATGCTCCAAATATCCACAGCACCAGTCACTCTAATTATTTTGCATGATATTTGTTTGCCATCTCTCGGTGAGTAATGTTCCCGGTCCAGGGCGCTGCCACAGCAGCATCTGCTGCCTTTAACCGAAATAAACAGTTATCCCGTGCTGTACGGCAGTGTTCCCAGGCGCTATTCTGGGTTCGTTCCGGCCCGCCAGCCATCGCGGGCAAACACCCCTACACCCTCAGGACCTGCGGTTTGTGTGGCACGTTGGCTTCTCCTACACAAATCACAGGCCCTGTTATCGCACGCACATTCTCACTCCATTACTCTGGTTACCAGTGGGAGCATCTTACAGGCTGTGGGCCCCTGGGGTCCTGTTCAGTGTCTGAGGGAAGAACGTGAACCAATGTGTGGTGTTTGAGAGCATGTGGCAAGGACATGAACTAATGCACTACGCTGTGGTAGGACTGTAGCGATGTTAACGTGTGGTAGGACTGTAGTGCTGTTAGCGTGCAGTAGGACTGTAGTGCTGTTAGCGTGCAGTAGGACTGTAGCGCTGTTAGCATGTGGTAGGACTGTAGTGCTGTTAGCGTGCAGTAGGACTGTAGTGTTGTTAGCGTGCAGTAGGACTGTAGCGCTGTTAGCATGTGGTAGGACTGTAGCGCTGTTAGCGTGCAGTAGGACTGTAGCGCTGTTAGCATGTGGTAGGACTGTAGCGCTGTTAGCGTGTGGTAGGACTGTAGCGCTGTTAGCATGTGGTAGGACTGTAGCGCTGTTAGCGTGTGGTAGGAGCATGAAGTAATTCACTGTGTTCGGGAGGCGGAGCGAGGCAGGGGTGTGAATGAGTGCCCTTTGTTTTAGTATGTGGTAGGAATATGAACTAATGCACTGTGCTTGCGAGTCTGCAACAGCGCCTACAAACAAATGCATGGGATTTAAAATCCGCCCTTCACTTGTTTCTTGAGCAGTCTTTCAACTCAAGGCAGGACACAGCCTTTTGTGGATGCACACACACACACACACACACACACACACACAGATCACTGGAGTACCAGGTTGATATTAGTATATGTAAGAGGGTAATGTGAGAGTCTCTTCAGGAAAGATTCCAATTCGTTTCAGCCCACTGCCCATATGCAAAGAGGGGTATTTTTAGAGATACTTTTTATGTCTGCAGGTGATGTGTGCAAGGGGGTATTGCCGTCCCCACCACTCCATCTAAAGGCGTCATCTGAAATGCAGATGTGGCCTGATTTCGATGGGGCTGGACACAGCTTTCAGAGTGAGGGCAGAACGCAGGAATCGCGACGCGGCTTTTTCTGGAAAGCCCTGTACGGCCACACGTCAAAGCCCCCTTTCGTCCGGGCCTTGATAATGAGCAGCGCCTGCCGCACGCCGCGCGTGTTTGCGAGCGAGGATTCGCGGCGCGCCTTTGCTCCGTCTTTGCTCTGTGATCCTCGAGGCAGGGCGGCGAAACACCTGCGGTCTTAGTGACAGGATCCAGTCAGCAGCGGATTGGGGAAGTTTACGATTTATCCCTGCGCTCTCAGCATTCTGCAGCCTTTTGGACCGCCGTTGGATTTAGGGTAAGCGGTAATAGTTACATCACCCTCAGACCTCTGGTGTTGATAACCTCCACTGCGTCTAGGGAGGACTCGGGAGCCGCGAGCGCTGGAATAACGCTCCGTTCAGAGGGTTTTTGTGGACCCGAGGCCAACCCTCACACTGTCTTATCTCCGGCAGGCTGCGGGATTGAGCTTATTTTGCCGGTTTTGGCTCAATGACCTCACTCGCGGGCCAAAAGCTCTCTCACCTCCCACCTCCCTTCCTCCTCCCTCCCCCGTTTCCTTATGTCCTCTGTTGACGGCAGCCGCAGGAAGGCAGGCCACTGTTTAAGGGAGATATGTCGAGGCGCACTCTTTCATTTTCCAGTAAATTAAACCATCTGTGCTACATTTATCTTCATTTATGGGAATGAGCTTGTTATCATTCCCCTCTCTGTGTGCTTGGCATGAGTCAATGCTGATCACTCTTTCTCTCTCTCTCTCTCTCTCCCTCGCTTCTTCTCTCTCTTTCTTTCTCCTTTCCAGGGCCACAGCCACCCATCGGGGACAGATCATCTTCAAGGACGCTCTGGCTCAGCAGCTGTGTGAGCAAGGAGGTGAGGAGCCCAGTGCTTTCATCTCCAGCCCAGGGGGATGGTGGGGGGGAAGGGACACACCTTGCCTCTGTCCCCTCTCACTCTGCTTAGAGGTTCTCCCTGTTTCTGATCCTCACAGAGACCTAACAGACCTGCTTTAGCCAACTTCAGCTCAGCGAGGAATTAAATGGCCCTCATGGGTTGAAGTATTTGCTTTATAACTATTGTGCTTACGAAAAGAGAACATGCCTGTTACCATGGCACCTAGTTTTCACAGACCAGCTCAACAGCCATGTCTCCCTAGGACTACTCTGGGCGGCAGAGTGGTTTGATGTGGTTCGATTCCCAGGTACAACGCTGCTGTTGTACCCTTGAGCAAGGTACTTAACCTCAATTGCTTCAGTAAAAATATCCAACCGTATAAATGGATCCTATGTAAAACTGCAAAAGCTACTCTGCTAAAACATGCCTGTGATGCCTCTAGGTCCATGACCGTAGACATGTAAAACACTCCTCTCCCGTCTCTTAAGCGTGTGTTTCTCCAGAGAGGTTTAGGTGGCAGGGGCTGACAGTGCTCAATTCCGATTTTTTCTCCAGATCTTTCTCCCTTGACTGTTCACATTATTGTTTTTAAAAAAAATTTGTTTCTGATTTTTTCCCTTTTTCTCCCAATTTGGTAGCCAATTGAACCCCTATTCTAATTCAATTCCCCCCCATGTAGCAACCGCTAGAGAACCACTGCTACACAACCCCGTCAATCGGTATTAGTTGTGGAAGTCGTGGCCATGTCCTCTACAGGACGTAGCTCCGCGAGCTCCTGACCGTGACACGCCCTAGGTCCCCGTGCGCAGCGATTCTCTCCGAGCCCCTCCCCCCACCCGGAAGCAGCCGCCAATTGCTGCTTCCACAGGGCGCCGGCCACGCTCGGATATGGCAGGACCGGGGCGCGAACCCCGATCCTCGGAGCACAACTGCGCTGACTGAAAGTCAGCGCTTTTACCGTTGAGCTAACGCGGCAGCCCCACATTATTGTTTTAATGTGGCCCATATCTGATACCAGTGTTCGGTGGTGTGAACAGATTACTCTCCTGAAATGACCCGCATGCGCACATGAACAAAAGCAAAAGACATCACGCCCTGTCACACAGCCTGTAGAAATAAACAACAACAAAAAGGAAGTCATCAAAGTCACGGCTTCTGGGTTCATTTTAAAGCTGATGTGCAGTGGAGGCCGGATGCAAGTTCGTCAGCTAATGATGATAAGGGTGAGAAGACGGGGAAAAAAGCCATGGGCTATGTTCACAAATCAGACTTTTTTGCTCTCATGTGACACAGATCTGATTTTTTCAGAGCAGTGTGGACACAAAAATCCGATTTTTTCCAATCAGATCTGGGCCACTATGGCTCCGGTTCTGGAATCGGAATTCCAACATCCGATCACACCAGGTCAGATTGACAGTTCTATGCGACCTCCTGTGATCAGATCGCAGTTCATATTTCATTCCCCCGCGCAATATTTAAATACTAGCTATACACTTCAGCTATGTCTGTTACGCTGTTTCTCGGTTACAACAGCATAATGGCTCGGGCTGTGATAGGCCGAAAACACCACGTGTGAGGGTAGTAGGATATGACGTCAGGCGTTATTATGGATCCCACTACCAAGATATATGTCAAATTCAAAGAACCCCTGATTTTTGTGAGTTTGTGATTCCCGTACCCCACCCCCAAGCCCTAAACATAACCTCACAGGAGTTCACATAACTCGGGCTCATGCCCGAACTGTTAAGATAGTGGGGTTGTATGTACCACGCTACTGTGGCATTTCCGCGGTTACAACAGTAAGGTGTTGTCGGAAGCCGTGGGATGCGTCCCAATAGTCCCAATGCAACCTTTCCTCCTCCGCTACCACTCCTCTACTCCGCGCCCCGGAAACGGATCTAATGTTGCTGATTACATCTCAATTACGTATTAATGGTTACATATTAAGTAATGTCTCGACGCAAACCGCAATGTCAGGTACATTGTATACTGTACATGCAAATACTTGGACTCGAAACGTTCCCGGTTTTGCATACTTCCGGGTAAGAGAGGAGTGGTAGTGGAGGAAGGGAGGTGGAGAGTGAAGAATATTGGGATGTTAACAATATTGCCTGTTTCAGTGGAGAGGAGGGTATGGGCGATCGTAGCCAGCACTGTTAAAAGCATAATGTGCATGATTTCACGGATTTCGACTGGGTGCTCGTTTTCCGCATGCGAAAGCACACATTCAATCACGTTTGTGAACAGCTACAGCCTCGTCTTTACCGTCAGCGTACCACAGAACTGTTCTGTGCAGCGCACTACTCGTCTACGAGCCTATATATGGGCGTGCTTAAAGACGTTTTTTTCCGGTGAATGCGTCTTGAGAAGTCTGACGTCCAGACTACAAGCAATTCCGATCTCAAAGTGCGCTCGGCCACCTCGCCAAGTGGTTTGGCAGATCTGATCCCAATGAGGACAAAATCCGCTTTGTGCGCGTCCAGACCTGTCACTTAATGCAGCCTAGCGATATTGGATGCCAGACGTCGCATTGAAGTGACTAGTGTAACCGTAGCCTATTATATGTGGTCCTAAATCTGATACATATTCGATCACTGGCCAATGCGACCGCAGTCTGAACTGTCAGATCGGAATTCATGTGACATTTTAGGTCAATTCTGATGTAGTTGGGCATTAGAACGTAGCGCACAGCCTAACTCACTATTGTACAGGGTAGGTTATGAACATATGATTCATATATTAGCTAATCATATGTTGTCATTTTAGATGAGAAGTAAATGCGCAAAGCAGTGGATTTTCTTTGGGCCCAAACGATACACCATAACTTACGTTTTTATATAATTCTAGGACAGTTGCGTTTTGTGATTTTAAATAATGTTAGAACTGTCCATATTATTGTCCTGGTTAGTTGCACGGTAGGCTATTTATTGTTCAAGGTAGGTTTTTTCATGTAACGTAGCTGCTTACCAAACATTAATGGTTGTCGGTCCAATAACCTGTCAATAGTTTAATCTACAGATGCGCGGTGATATTAGGCTACAGGTAACGTTACACAGTAAAGTGAACAGATGTGTCGTGTGATTTTAACACGCATTGTGTATTTTAACACGGCTGTAACGCTGTATCAATCTGCATCTATTCATTTTATAAATGTTATATCGACTGGTCTCACTCGCCAAACAGCCAAGCGCTCTCTTATCTTAATTCGCCCGTCCTCAGAATCCTTTATTTTATGCCTTGCTATGTTTCACTGAAACCGCCCACGTCACGGTCCCTCCATTCCTGGCTCCAATCTCGCATCCACAAGTCACTCTGCACAGAAGTAGCAGCCATGGCAGCGCAAAAATCTAGTTAAAACCATGGCTTTTTTCCCCGTCTTCTCACCCTTATCATCATTAGCTGACGAACTTGCATCCGGCCTCCACTGCACATCAACTTTAAAATGAACACAGAAGCTGTGACTTCCTTTTTGTTGTTGTTTATTTCTACAGGCTGTATGATAGGTGTGATGTCTTTTGTTTTTGTTCTTGTGCGCATGCGGGTCATTTCAGGAGAGCAATTCACACCACCGAACACTGGTATCGGATATGGGCCACATTAAAACAATAACGTGAACAGTCAAGGCAGAAATCTGGGGAAAAAATCGGAATTGAGCATTAAGCTCTGTAATGTGAACGTAGCCATGGTCTTTCCCATGTGGATTACAGCTTTGTGGCATGACCACGGCTCAGTTATTAGGCCTCCCAGCGGCATTTCATTGAAAATACTGGCTGGAAGCACAGCGTACTGTTAACAGGGCCAGTTTGGAGACCTGACTGTGCCTCCCTGTGCCAAAGTGCCCCAGACCCTATGTGTGGTGAAAAGAACAGAGCACGACGAAGCCTCACACAGACCACATCACATGTCCAGAAAGAGAACCAGGCTCTCCAGGGGGCCCTAAAACAGCAGTGTACTGAGCTACGGTTCACCTTGCCACCGGTTGTCTCCGCCCCCTGGCTTCCCAGGACCGCTTCTCTTCGCAAACCAGACGCATCTCTGGCAAGGGCTCAGGACAGCTCACCAGCGAGATGTTCCAGCGTTAGACAGGAGGGCGGAGTGGGTGATGAAATGGGGACAGACTGAGGCTGTGAGGGAGAGAGAAAGAGAGGGGTGAGACACAGAGAGAGTGAGAGTGACAGAGAGCGGAGAGGAAGAAAGCTTGTGGCTGCTCGGCAGTAAATTGCCGGTGTCAGTAATGAGAGCTTGCTCTCCGGCGATGAAGGGATGGAGAGAGGATGTTAATGAGAAAGTTGAAGGTCATAAATCGACGGCATGGCAGTAGCGCGGGGAAGATCAAACACCATAAAAAATGTACAGAGAGGGAGATGAGAACAGGCGGCCGACCTCGTTACTGGCTAATTCCTGGACGACGGATAATATGTCACTTTTTCATGGCAGAGCTCTGTCAGGAAATTTAAATTACAAATCAGATGGGGATGAGCCATGAGGCTGGTGAGAGAGGGAATGAGGGGGAGAGAGAGAGAGGAGGGGATACTATACAGATGGAGGGAGGCAAAGTGGTGGGCTTGACTTTTAAGAGCTCTTTATTCAACATTTGTTAAAGAGAATAGTTTAGCATCTGAATTATATTAAACAAACTGTAAATAATGTCTAAAAAAATTAAGAAAACATAGAAAAGCATAGATTTATATGAAAATTTACATAGAAACAGAAAATTCACCACTTCACACATTGGGTATTTTTATAGTGTCGGTACCAGATTCCCGCCTTTATTAACATGACGTTTTGTCCTCTTTATCACCCACTAACAGAAATCCATCAGGGTTTTCAGAGAGAGAGAGAGGTATGCAGAGGGATATGAGGGGACAGGTTTGGGATGCTAAGCTATGCTCAGCCTCATCCTGTGTGTTTATGCAGAGTACTGCTTAGAGCGCTCGCTCAGCCAGCATTCAGCCATTAAAACCTGGAAACGGGAGGTGGGAGAGAGGGAGGGAGGGCGAGAGAGGAGAGATTCCGATGCCATGATACGAATTCAAATTCAAATTGGCTTTGGCAGCTTGACAAGAGAACTTGTGTTCCTAAACAACTTATACGTAGATGATCGAACAGAATAAATAATTTAACAAAATCAAACTCGTCCTTCCCTTTCGTCCCCAACTCAACCCTAAAACGGATTTGGGCGAGAACGGGAGGGGCGGGAATTTGATAACCGCGGAAGAGCGGGAATAGCATGTACGCGTTTCTCCAAGGGAGCCGGCCCTGCGGGTTCCAGAGTCTCCTGCACCTCACGTCGGTCTGGATTGTTAGCCGTAGCTCGCGCGGACGTGGGATGAAAGGGAAAGAGGGAAGATGGAACCCTGCAATGCTGGCAAATTGGCTGATAAATATTTAGTCAGTGCTGGTTTTGCCAAGTCTTTTTTTCTGTGGATAGTTAAGCCCTTACTGTTTAATTCATGAGATGTCAGCAGCTGGTGGCAGATTTATGAGAAGAAGAAGAAGAAGAAGAAGGGGGAAAAAAAAAGGGGGGGGGGGAGAAGAGGATGGAAAGCCGCGCGGGACCGCGCTTTCAACCTGGAGGCCTCACAGGGTTAAACAGGACTGCCAATTAGCCGCCCGTTTGATTTTGATGCTAATAACCGTAACCGCTAATGGTTTAGCGGAGACGCCTCCCGGGCGCGCGGGAGAGCGCGACGTCGAGGTGCGGAGCCTCCGACGTGTGGCGTTTGGGACGTCCTTTTTTACGACTCCACATCAGTCACGTCATGGCAGGAGCGTGCTGATTACACCTCGGCACCGTTAGGCGGGAATTAAAATGGCATCAGTCCTGCGAAGCACTGTCACCGGCAGAAAGCCCCGCGCATCCATCAACCCCCCAGGAGCACGTCGGGAACGCAAACACAAAATGTGCTTTAATTGAGTGCCTCTGAGTGGGAAAAAGTCATTTATGTCAGAGCAACTGCCAGCAGGGTCTCAAATCTAGGGTTTAGAGATTGATCTGTTCGCCTTACAAAGAGACAGGGGACCGATTAAGGAAGTCTCGAACCACTCTCCATACTCCACATGGCCTCAGTGCCCTATGATACATCTCCAGTGGAACTTGTACGAAGGCCTGGATTAAACTTTTGTCCTTAAATTATATATTCCTATAAATGCAAATGAAACGTTTGGCAAGTCTTTGCATTTCACAGTGATCACTGTAATTGCCAAGTTGTGTTTCTGAATAAAAAACAAAGTTGTTTAATTATTCGCTAAAGTTAAGGATGAGTGTTGATTGAATACAGGCCTAATTCACCGCAAGGACACTGTTGTGAAGACATAATAAGGTTAAGAAACCTTCTGGGATTTCCCTGTTGCCACATTGTGTAAGGAAAACGTTCAGAAAATCCTCCTGTGTCAATAAGGGGAAAATATATTCATGGCATGGCTGTTATCAATAAAAAGCACAAATACAGTACAGGAAGAGAAGTTTCCTAAAAAAGAATTGCATTGAAATTCCACAAGGGCAAGAGGATATAGGGGCTCAATGCGCTTCAAAGTTCAAGCGGTTAGATCAGGCTTTAAAAGACACTAAGGAAATGAGAAATATCTGAGCGGGGTTGTGATCCGTGGAAAAGCAAAAGGCTGAAGAGGAGGGAGGATGGTGCTTCTAAGTTGGGGAATCGGCAGCGATCAGGAGGCAGAATTATAGCAGAACAAATGAGAAGATTAGGGTGAGAGCGAGAGAAGCTCAGTCTTCAGCTAGAATTTGAACAGGGAGAGAGAGAGAGGGGGGAGGGGGTGAGGAGAGGAGAGGAGAGCAGCGGAAAGAGGATAAGGGGGTGTCGAGCCGTCGCCGACTCAAAGTCTGGGAGTGCCTTCTTCGTAACCCTGTGAGAGAGACGGAGTGAGGCCGAGGCACAGGAGATGAAGGATAGGCGGTTTTTAGGCAGGGATGGTAAGGTCCCAGCTCCGATGGGCCAGGGGGGGTGCTTGAGTCTCTGTTATTTTCTTTCTACACTGCTGAAACAGAGTCATTTAGTTTGGAATATCCATTGGTTTTGGACTTGGGTGTCAGTCTGAAGCACAAGGTCAAAAAGTCTGCGGTTCTGCAGCGGGTCGCGGAGTCTGGGTTGCGGTTGGGATTTTTTGTGTGTGTGGGAAAAGCCCCAGTGTATCAAACGCACAGGTATACAGAGAGGAAAACCGGCTTCAAACTTCCCTCGCTGGCTCCAGACTGCCTGTGACAGCAGCCCGCCTGTCCCCCCACACTCTGCCCAATTAGGCTTTGAGAAAGACTCTGTTTGCCCCATTACTTTCCCGACAAGCCGTACCTTCCGCCCGTTGTGTGTTTGTTTTCCCCCCCGTTGCTTCTGCGCTCGCTAGTTAGTATTATGGAATGAAGTGACATAAGAGAAAAGGGTTCCGACGTCCCTCAAGCCCGGTGAGGAAAAGTGCTGAGCGGCCGCGTTGCGCTGAAGAGCGGGAGACGGGGCGAGGTGCGGGGTGTGGATGGGAGAGGGGGCTCTGGCGGGAGCACTGAGGCAGGGGCGGGGAGAGCTGGCAGTACATCACAGTCCCTCCCCTGACAGGACGTTCCAAATGCTCCCCTCAGTAGCACACCGCCAGACCCTTTAATTTCCACCGGCGCTATAAATCAGCCCCTTTATGGCCGCTGTTGGCTCCACAGGCCCGCGGATGGATTATTAAATTCACATATAACTCATGTGAGCTACAGTCCCAGAGGGGAGATCAGAAGGGCCCGATGGGCTCCTTGCTCTGTGTGACAATTGTCCATTCTTCATCTCCCGGGAACCTTGAAAACCTCTCTCGGCTTCTCCGTGTATTCATCCCTTGTAGATTTACTCTCCCGGCTGCTTATCTCCGTGCGTGGCCGCGTGATTGATGGGGTGGGAGTGACCCAGTTGAGCTCACCCACGAGCTGGGATTGGCTTGAGCGCTGGGTGTTCCACAATCTTTGTGCCGGAGATTTAAGGAGTCCTTCAACGATGTGTCGTAGTCGCAATGAGCACCCGTTTTAGACCGTCATAACCCTGGACTACCAGCTTCCTTAACTGCATGTATACACACACACACACACTCACACACACACAAGCGCAGATTCATGTGTGTCAGACAATTGAAGGTCACTTGACTTACTGTGGGCGGTATCTAGATTGCCATTTCTTTCTGTCTCATCATCAGTTTACATAACTCTGGTAACCCAAGGCGCACATAGTACTGCGATATCGGCCTTGATAAAGAGTTGAGGGGAGATGGAGTGAAGGCCATCGGAGAGGCCAATACCAGGGATGGAGAGAAAGAAAAGCTTAGTGCCGCAGAGGGAAAAGAAGGGGATAAGATTGGGAATGACTTGGTGCCCTTCATGCTCTGCCAAATCTTGCCCTCATTTACATTACTTTCGGAAGCTCAAACCCCCACTGTGCCCAGTCCTATATGAGTTTGGGAGGGTTTAGAGGGAGGAAAAGGGCTGTTGAGTTGAGCGTGGAGTGTAAGCCCTGGGCCGGGAGATACAGGCATTAACGGAGATCAGGCTCTAATAGAGGAAGCAGTAATGGAAGTATTTAAGTAAGCGAGAGGGATTAGGCAAAACTGCAACGAGTGTTACTGTCTGCACTCTCTGAATCAGAGTGTGAGGAGGGAGAAAGAGGGATGGAGAGAGAGCTGTGGGGAGGAGGAGCAGAGGAAAGAAAGGGAGAATAAAAGAATAAAAGTGACAGGGTGGAGAGATGCAAGTACCAAAAAAGAGTGAAGCCATGTTTGAAGCAGTATTACTGAACTCCTAACTGCAGCTGCTTCCCCACAACCAGAGAACAGAAACATCTAGAGAGAAATATTCTTATTCTGAGAACATTATTCTATTACATTATTAGAACATCACTAAAACATGATCCTAAGCATCCCCTGAGCCCTACCCTAAAACCTTGCCACTCATCGTGTTTTTGTACAATCGAAATGAGGGCCACTCACAATCAAGTGATAAACAGTGAATGGGTTATTAAAGATGGTGCTGGAATGCACTTCACTGTGATGAAATAAAATATAGAATATTTGTTCCATATAATGATACACAGCCTGCATCCTCCCGCCATAAAGCTGCTTGGCCCACATGTCACAGTGACAGACGGAAGAGCTCTGAGCTGCCTGTGCCTTTTTGCAGACTTTGAGTTTTGAATTCAGTTCAACTTACTTTCCTTCTACCTGCCCTCACTTACGTTTGGGACATCCACAAAATGGCATTGTGTTCAGCCTGACTTTTCAAATCGAAACCGTAGGCCAAGGATACTCAAATCGGCCTTTCTTTTCTAACTTCTGGCTTTCTTTTCCGCCTGATTGTTAATTAACGTCACTGATTGACCACACACTCCACTCACCTGGTGTCCCAGGCCTAAGTGAGTCCCTGATTAGAAAGCAGCAGTACTGCTGGCCTCGTGGGCCACATTTGAGCATCCCCGTGGTAGGATCTGGGGGAAGAGTTCAGGGGCTGGCTTGGCTCTCAAAATTATAATTAACATTCATTTAAATTCACATTCATCTTCATTAGGGATGTCCCGCACAAACAGTGGGAATAAATTTGGATCAGAATGTACTTGTTACACAGGCTGAGGGACTGGAGCAGGAGTAGACTGTACAGGCAGAGCTCCCAGGAGGCGCGCCGGCATTATCTTACCTGGCCGTTTTCAGAGCTTCCGTAAAGTTGGCTCCGAAGTTTGAAATGAGGTGAAGCGTTATCGCCGCTCCCGCTAATCAGGTGCACAGACTCATCCTGAAGAGGTAGATTATCCCCCCTTTTCAGCCGAGTTCAGCCCTTATTAAAGAGCCTTCAAATCTGGAGTTGAAAAAATTGGGCTGGGATATTAATCAGGGAGACGAGGGACATTGTTCAAGAAGTGTATGAACTCTCATCCCTGTTTAAGGAATTTAGGTCCTGGTAGTTTTTGATGAGGATTATAGTCCTGCTGAAGCTCAGAATGGAATATAAGACCAGAGTGTGGCTGTCCTTGTGTGTGTGTTTTTGTGAGTGTATCTGTGAGTGTGTGTGTATGCTTGTGCATGTCTATGTGTGTGCATATGTGCATGAGCATGTATGTATTCTTGTGTGTGTGTGGCTGCGTATTCATGTCAGTGTGTGGTTATTTGAGTGAGCGTGTGTGAGAAACGGATGTATGTGTGTATCTGTGTGTGTGAGCTCTCGTCCATGGTCTGTCTCCCCGGAGAGATGAATGGAGGAAGGTGTGTCTTGTTTAGCGCTTAGCGGTGGAGGGAGATTAAGGAAAGCAAGTTTACGAGTGCAGTGGGCCCAGCAGGGAGGTTAATTGCTGGCCGTCGGTTAATCAAGGTGGAGCATGAGTCCATTATGGAGGGGAATTACTGCCAGAGCAGATGCCTGCACTGGGACATTATCAGCTGTTAGCAGGACAGGGGCAGGGGAGCAATCTGTCTCATTCAACTTTCTGTTTCTTCTCCGGGTTGTTTCAGCAAACCTCCCTTAATCACTTATCCTCTCACAATTCTTTTCTCAAACACACACACACACAAACATACACACACACACACACACACACATTAACACACAGATGCACAAACACAAACATACACACTAACACACAGATGCACACACAAACACTCACACACACACAAACATACACACTAACCACATACACACAGAGATGCACACACAAACACTCACATACACACACTGACACACAAACATACACCCTAACACACACACACACACACACACACACACACACACAAACACACACACTTACACACACACACACACACACACACTTACACACAGATACACACACACACACACACACATTTACTGCTCCTAAGTAGTTAGGATGGGACACATTCAGAAGACAAATTACCCCACGGGTCAATAAAGTATAACTTAAACTTAACTTAATTTATGTTGCTGTTCTTTCCAGCTTCACACCACTTGGATCCCAGAGCTATGAGCTGGTCAGAGATGTTACATGCCTCACGTTGTGTGTATGGGTGTGTGAACGTGCCTGTGTGTGTGTGCGAGTGTGTTTGTGTGAGGGTGTGTGCGTGTACATGTGTGTGTGTGTGTGTATGTACGTGTGCATGTGTATTTGTGCATTCCCAGTCAGCTCAGCTAATATGACTCCTGTGTGTTTTCTAGCTCCCACTGAGTCTCCACTGAGGCCCAGTCTAGGTGAGTAACTCGTTTGTTTTGGCGCTGTTCACTCAGCAGGACTTTGCTGTTGTGCAGTACATTATCACTGCTCACATTCTCTCTTTCTCTCCCCCAACGCTGTGATCACATCTTCTTCACTTTACCCTCACCTACACCAATCCTTCTCTTTGTGTCCTTCCCATATCCGTTTCATTTTTAAAATTGTCTTCATTGCCCCTTTTCTCCAAATATTCTCACACTCTCTGGTCTCTGCCATTTAGCTGAGGTTCATGGCAATCACGTCATCCTTCGAGACGACTTTGACTCCAACCAGCAGGGGGAGCTGGACCCCAGTATCTGGTGGGTTGCAAAGCAACAGATGTTTATGTTCGTGGTTTGTTTTTTTAATTGACTGATGTGTTTATAAATGACTCATGAATGACTGTGCTGTAGCTCATGCTTCCCTCTGTTTCTTCCCTCTCTTTTCTTCCCTTCACGCCATTTTCTTATCTCCCTGCCTCTTGTCTCTCCGGCCCCTCCTCCTGCCCCCCTCTCTGCCTGTTCAGGTCAGAGTGCAGTAACTGTGAGGTGGGAGAGCAGTGTGGGGTCCTGATTCATGGGCGGTCAGTGACCTTCTGCGAGCCATTTGGACAGAGAGAACTGGTAACTGTCACCGCGCACTGTGAGCTGTCACCCTGGCAACACCGTCAGCGAGTCATAGTTTATCTACCCGTTATCCTCTGTGTTCCCTCTTTAACTGCTGAAGTGCGATGATGAGACGCCGGCAAACAATTGAGAAGTGTGTCTGATTCTATTTACTCTGATGTCATGAGCTTTAGCAATGCCCGGCATCACTACTGACTGCTGGAGCAGCTGGAAGGCAGCAGGAAAACACACACACACAAAGGCATGCACACACGCACACACACACACACACGCACACACACACACACGCACACACACATGCACACACACATGCACACACACAAACGCATGCACACACACATGCACACACACACACACACACACACACACACACATACACCCACACTCACGCATGCGTAGCACAGTGAAATGGACTATCACACGGACATTTGAAGGCAGGTTGACTAGTTGTGAATGAGAGAAGACAGAGAAAATGAGGTGTGCTCTAACCTCTTTGACCTGTGACCTGTGACCTCTAACCCTTCAGACCACCCTGCCTCTCAACACCAGCACAGCCTCTGTCCTGCAGTTTGCTCTGGGTGAGTACAGAGACCAGTCTTACGATTACACAACACCCCACTACAACCTCGTAACACCCATCTCCACACACGGAGCCATCCGTTTTCAACTGTCTATACTTGGGACCTGGAGGCTTTCTTGCATTTATACATTCTACTCTGCAGTTGTAATTACTCAGCTGCAGTAGCCGAATCAGTCTCATATTTTGTAAGATAGCTCCCCTTGACTAGGACACACTTCCTGGTTTAGTCTTTCTTTACCGTTCCCCTGGTAACGCCATACACTTGCCAAGCTTTGTCGCACTGTGGTTTACAAGTACGATTCACCTTCAAATGCAACAGCCCTTACCCTAGAGGTTTATATAAATACCTCCACACATATTATGGCAACGGTTATTTTGCAAGTACGAGAAAAATTACATGCTGTTTTAATTTTTTGTGTACCCCATAATATCCATCCATGTAATCCCATCAGAGCTGCCACACGCAAACACAGGTGACTGAGGGATAGATAGAGAGAGCTAGTGGGTGGGCAAGCTGTTTTAATTAATATACTGTGAGCACCATAATTAATTGGACAGTGACACATTTTTTGTTATTTTGGTTTTGAAAGGAAGGGTTGTTTCTCCTGACAAATCTTCCTACTGAACTCTATGGAAAAATAAGTCAGGAGAAGAAACCCTTTGAGTTATCCATCAATATCTACTGTATTTCTGGCAGCAGAGTGATGGTTTGAGGCTTGTTTGATATGTTAGACCCTTGATGACTTAGAGCCATTTAGCCAACCATGTGTTCCATACTGTTCCAGTGTAATTTACAGCTAAATCTCGTCGCACCCCCCAATTCCCATAGAGATCCGTTCAAATGCAGAGACGTTATAGTATCACTTGTAAGAGTACCAGAAAATAAGATCAAGAGTCTTTTGATGAGGCCGCCGCGGTGGTACAGCGGTAAAGACCGCTGACTTTCAGTCAGCGCAGTTGTACTCCGAGGATCGGGGTTCGCGCCCCGGTCCTGCCATAGCCGAGCGTGGCCGGTGCCCTGTGGAGGCGACAATTGGCGGTCGCTTCCGGGTGGGGGGAGGGGCTCGGAGAGAACCGCGGCGCACAGGGGGACCCAGGGCGTGTCACGGTCAGGAGCTGCGCCCTTTAGAGGACGTAGCGTCCTCCCTGAAAAAAGTGCCGATTGACGGGGTTGTGCAGCGGTGGTTCTCTAGCGGTTGCTACACGGGGGGGAATTGAATTAGAATAGGGGTTCAATTGGCTACTAAATTGGGAGAAAAAGGGAAAAAATCAGAAACAAATTTTTAAAAAAATTAAATTAAAAAAAGAGTCTTTTGATGTTGTTGGGTCACAGACATCAGGAAGTCGTGGCATGCAAAGGATATGCGACCAAATATTTAAAATTATTACTTTATTCTATATATAAATGCAGGGGTGCCAATAATTGTGGCACACATGGTTTTGTTAAAAATAATGATTTCTTGATGAGGGATTTACTTCAATTGAAGGTTGGATTTTTACATTTTTTATAACCCTTTTTACTCATCTTTACCTGGGGTGCCAATAATAGTGGTGGGCACTGTATATATATATATCACACATACATAGGTGGGAGGCTATGTTTAGGTCATGAATATGAGATGTGAGAGAGGTCAGTGAGGTCAGGTGGCTCTGCGGGACAGAGATAGGGGCGAGGAACACCACAACCACAGCGTGCGTTCATGAATAGGCTGTCCCGCTGTCTCCATTAGTGACCCTTGACCCTCTGGCGCCCTTCCCCCTCGGGTCCCGCTTCTCTGCCCCCGGTGGAGGTGGAGAGGGCTGCAGTTCCTGTCCTCCAGCACTTTAAAGCAGTGCATTCCAAGTCTTCAGCACATTCTCCCCCCCCACCCCCCCCTCCCCAGCTGTAATGCTTCTCAGAACAGCTAAGCTGGCCATTTGCTGCTCTTTTTTTTTTTCCATGACACCTTTTAGACATCGTTTCTACATCATTTGGAATGAGGGACTTAACTACTGGCTGCCTGTAGCCCCAGAGGGCAGGAGTGGATCACAGCTCGGCGAATGCAGGAAATTGAATTGATGAAAAAAGCTGACACATTACACTTCTACCAGTCCGAGTCCCCCTCTATTCCAGAGTCAGTGTGATGTTAATGCACAGCCTTGTCAAACCAGGAAGTCTGAATGTGTTTATCTTCTCTCTTCTCCTCTACACTTCTTTGTCAACCCCCGTCTGTCTGTCTGTCTGTCTGTCTGACTGCCCCTCAGGTTCAGGCTCGTGTCGCTTCAGTTACTCGGACCCCTGCATCAACGTTGCCTTCAGTCTGAACGGCTCGGATGAGTGGACCACCCTGGAGAAGATCAGGTCTCTCTTCCCCCATTCATCACTCCATTTATTATTGCTCTCTATCGTCTCCTTCTCTCTCCATCTCTCTCTCTCTCTCTCTCTCCTGTCATCCACACACAGAGTTCCGTCCCCCTGTCTCTCCATCTGTCACCAACACTTCCTCCTCCTCTCTCTTTCTCTCCTCCCTTTTTTCTTTCTCACACCTCCCCACTTGTGACGCATCATGTCATTTCACACGTCTCTCTATCTCTATCCCTGCTTTTCTCTCTCTCTCTCACTCTGCATCTCTCTCTCTCTCTCTCTCTCTCTCTCTCTCTCTTACAAGCACAGATTCAAATTCAAATTAGCTTTATTGGTATGACCACACATCAGCATAGTGTTGCCAAAGCAATTGTTATTGTTAACTCTCTGCATCTCTATCGCTGCTTCTCTCTCTCACCATCTCTCTCTGCATCTATATTTCTGTGTGTCTCTCTCTCTCTCTCCCCCTCCCTCTCTCCCTCCCTCCCTCTTTTTCTCTCTCTCCCTATCTCTCTGTTTCAGCACTAGGTTTCATAGGCTCAGGCATGAAAGGTCCTAGAAGCTGATTCTTTTAGACAGTGACGCGTTTGCAGCAGATGGAGTCTGCTTTTCTCACTCTGGCCGCTGTGTGTCTGTGTGTGACAGAGCCCCGTCCAACAGCACCACGGTGGTGCACCTCCTACCCCTGCCCCTGCTGTCCCGGGGCGAGGGGGTACGTCTGCGCTGGGCCCAGGAGCCCGTGGTCGGGCCCGAGGGGTACGAGTCCTGCTGGGCCCTGGACAATGTGCTCCTGGCGAACACGGCGCACCGGCCCCCGCTGCTCGAGGACAACCTGGATCCCCCAGACACCGCCAACTGGCTCTTCTTTCCTGGAGCCACCGTCAAGGTAGCGCGCGGCCTGGGCCTGTTGGGTTTTCTGCTTAGCGTAGCATTTAACATGCCGCGTCAACTGAATTCACCTGTGGATAAACTGATTGGGATTCTACACTCATTCATGCAATGTAATTCTGTAAAGACTATAATAAAGGAAATACTCAATGGATGTATCGTAGGATACTAATATATAAATGCTAATATAAACATAAATGCACTCTTAGAAATAAAGCTACGGTGGAGGTACTTTTTTGTTCTTTAAGGAAAAAATCTCCCAAATGTACCCTGAAAGTACGATAATGTTCTACATGGGTACTAATAAGTATGTGTCCAAATGAATTATGCATTGCTGGCTAGGGGTACAATTTTATGTACATGTAGAGTACTACCGCCCCAGTGACAAGTGTTTGTACCTTTTTAGGAACTTACATTTTCTTCTGAGTGTATAGTATTTAAAGATGCAGGAATTCCAATGGGGAATCCTATTGTGTCCATAACTTTGCGCATCTCTTCTCACCAGCACGCCTGTCAGTCAGAGGGCAACGCCCTGTATTTCCATGGAAACGAGATGTCGGGCCATAGCTTTGCCTCCACGCGAGACATCGACCTGCACCGTGAGGAGGGGCGCAGCTACTGGGAGGAAGAGTTCGAGAGCCCTCCCTCGGGGTGAGTAACGGTGAGGTCGTCGTGGCGACCTAGACGACCCGCCCCTTTTTTGTGTTGATGTCAGTCTGGGAACTGGAACCCTGGTGTGTTGTTGGTTGATAAACGGAGTTCCTTGATGTTGTGCATGGGTGTGTGAAAGCCTTCCTGTTCCTGTGCTGAGATGTGGAGCATGCTCCTGAGGTACTGGGGAAGCTCTCCATGGTGCTGAAATTCTCACAGTGTGCATTTGTCCCAGGGCAATGCCTGCAGGCAGGGGCCTGTCTTGGTGAAGACGAACACTGAATTCCCCTTCACAAAACTTTGAGCAATGCTTTCAGTCAGGTCACACTTTATTACTTCCCTATAACTACCCTTTTGACACACAGTGCAGACAGTGTTTCTTCCACATATGCCTTTCACAGTCCTCCATGTCACACTGTGCCTCATGTTACACTGTGCCCCATGTCACAGTGCTCTGTGTCACAGTGCCCCTTGTCACAGTGCTCCATGTCACACTGTGCCCCATGTTACACCGTGCCCCATGTTACAGTGCCCCATGTCACAGTGTGCCCCATATTATACTGTGCCCCATGTCACAGTGGACCATGTCATAGTGCTCTGTGTGTCACATTGTCACATCCCAGCTGCACATAGAATCAATATTCCAGTGCGGAGAGTGTAGCTGTGGGTGCCTTAGTGTCCCCACCGCTGTTAACCAGATACTGTTCATACACCCTGTCCCTGACAGTCTCTCACCTACTCTGTCTTTCCCTCTCTTTATTTTTCTCAACACACACAGACCCACACACACACAAGCATACACATTTCTATGTGCATGCTGAAGAACGGACACACTCACTCACACATGCACATTCACGCACAGACAAACACTTATATGCACGCACAAACACATTGTCACACAAACGGACATAACAGACTAATTCACACACACGAGCACAAATATAGACACAAGCAAATACACACACACACAATCAGCAGGCAGGGCGAGCAGGGGCAGGTAATGAGAGAGCACTAGCCTGAGTAGCACATAGCAGCAGCAGCAGGTGACAGGACGGCGTATAGATGGTTAATGAGAACAGCACAGAGAGACCACAGATCTGAGCATCACACAATGGTGTCAGCAGTCACATGACGCCAGGAAAGGAGTGTTGGGCACCACTGCACTTACCTTAGCTAATATGACGAGGGGTTCCAGGCAGGTGTCACCGGCAGCTTGGGCTACGATAATGAGAGACGGAGAGGGAGAAAGGAGCTTCCTTTACAACGGTCCTCCTGCACCTGCATGCGTGTGCACCGTCTCTCCCTCTCTCTCACTCTGCTAATGAGAGGAAAACACACGGGTGGATTTACAACATCCCCTCTCTCCTCCCTCCCCCCCTCCAATTTAACTCTGAAGACGGGAGCTCCACAGGCTTAATGGGGACGTCCGGAGCGGCAGTCAGGCCGCGGCGTTCTGGGAAAAGGGGTTTTGGCGTTGCGGGGCCGTCAGGAGCCTTGTGTCGTGCAGGTGGGCGTGCGCTTCCCTGTCTGAGCTCAGCCCGATGCGGCACACTGCTGTCAGCACTAATGAGACCCTCCACCAAGCCTCCCGGTCCCGCCGTTCTGTAATCTCACTCAGCGCCACCCGGGGAAGGGAGCGTTTGAAGAGCCGCGGAGCGGCGGAAAGGCCCGCGTGCGTCGCGCACTTCTTCGTTTGCAGGCTGCGTCTCTCTCTGTGTGACACTGTGTGAAGGAATGTGTCCTCTTATTCTTCACAGCAGTATACAGGGATATGTGTGCTTACCCTCTGTGGAGGAATCTGTCCATACCCTTATCTGGGACAGTTATGGAAATGGATCCATCTTATCTCTGTTACCGAACAGAAGTGTCAAGAGATTTGTCCATCATATCTCTCTCTTTTTCTCTCTCTCTCAAATTTCTAATTCAAATTCAAATACTTTAGTGGCATGACATTTAAAAATACATATTGCCAAAGTGTAATTATATCTACGATTATTCATAGTAACAATACAAAAAACCATGACAAGTAATAAGTGTAACCTCTCTCTCTCTCCCTCTCTCTCCAGCTGGGACATAGAGGGGGCAGTGTACGGGGCACAGTGTGGTGAGGTGGAGTCAGGCTTGGCGTTGGTTTTCCTACGGGATGGGGAGAGGAAAGTGTGCACACCCTACCTGGACACCACGTCCTACGGCAACCTGCGCTTTCACTACTCCATGGGTACGCACGGACGCGACCCCGCCCCCGGCCCTCTCCCAAATCTGCTGCTACCGCAGTGCTGTAAGACTGACTGACTGCAACTGTGTTGTGTGGCAGGTGGGGGACAGTGCGACCCTGGAGAGTCTCACGAAAACGACGTCATCCTCTTCGGCCGATCAGAGGGGCGGAGAGAGCACGTCCTGTTGGACACCCTGCCGTACTCATCCTATAGGGTAAAACTGGGCACTGAGGTCTACTGCATGCTACAAATGGCAACACATCTTCTGGTTTACTAATCATTAAACAGTACAGAAAACAGACTGTTTTACTGAACACCAAACACTACTGGGCGTTAGTATGGTTGGCCTCTATTCTATACCTTTGCTTTAGATTAGAGCATCTGCGAAATGCCTAAATGTACATAAAATGTAACTGATCACTGAGCACTATAGAAAACAGTTTTTTTTACTGAACACTGCAGACTTATCAATATTTAACACAAGGTTCCGCGGAACTCAAACCATTTGAATTAACACTAATATTAACTGTACACAAACATTTTTACCAGACCGTAAGCACTACTGAACACTTTTCTGAACTCTTGAGCCCCACACCTATTCAACTGTTTACCAATTCACCAACACCATGGACCACTGATGAGTCAACCTGTGGCATAGTTTTAATGTAGCTGATGTGCTAAACTCAGCCACATTGGTCCCAGAGTATAGGTACTACTTTACCATAAATACATAATAAATAGCCTTTCCATAATGATTCTTCACACAATGCATACAGTCCCAGCTATGCAAACGCAATCATTTCAGCTTGTTACCTCCTTTCTGTTCTTCCCTTCCCTAATCTTCCTCCCATACTCCTGTGCACTCCACCCTCCTCTGCTCTTCCCCCTTTCATCCTCCTCTCCTCTCCTCCCTCTCTCCTCTCCGCCCTCTCCCTTTCTCTTACCCCTCACCATTTCATTCTACCCTTTCCCTTCTCTCTCTCTCTCTCCACTCCTCCTCTCTCTCTCTCTCTCTCCTCCTCTCTCTCTCTGTCTCTCTCTCTCTCTCCCCTGCAGACCCCTGCAGTGGTCTCAGTGGCCCTGCCCACCGAGCTGCAGACCCCAGTGACCCAGTTCTGCCTGGAGCAGCGGACCCACGGCGGCGCCAGCCGCCACGTCTGGGCCCTGGACTTCATGCAGCTGCTGCCCGTGGTGCCCGGCACGCACACGCACGTGGCCCAGTTCTCCATCAACCTGGGCTGCGGCTCCTACCAGCCTGCCAACAGGTGCAGCTCCCGCCGACGCGCGCATCGCCAGTACGGCGCATTGTAATTCACATAAATCAACATTTCTCTCAGTTCATTCCCGATTGGTGATGTGTCTGGAATATGCAGGACGCTGTGGAAAGCTTTCAAAGCTTCACCAGATGCTTCATTGCCTTATTTGCTTTTTTATGTTCTTGCGTTATGTTCCGGGTGGTTGTTTTTGAGGATAAATTGCCGTACGTCTTCCCTCTTGCTGTGTTGCCAGTGTCAATTTGGAGTTCTCCACCAACCAGGGCCGCTCGTGGTCCCTCCTGCACACGGAGTGCCTCCCTGAGCTGTGCGCCGGGCCCCACCTCCCCCACAGCACCGTCTACTCCTCTGAAAACTACAGCGGGTCAGTCAGTCCGGCCGAGCCACGGCCTCGGGGTTCACGCGGGCGCGAAGGGGCGGAGCCTCTACACCAATACGCCGCGTTCCACCGATAGACTGCTCAGTCCTGTGTGCTTGTGTCACCCCCTGCAGGTGGACCAGGATATCCATCCCGCTGCCCAACGCAGCCTTGACGGAGAGCACCCGGTTCCGCTGGAAACAGACCGGACTGGGCCCTGGGAACATGTGGGCCATTGATAACGGTGAGCGCGCAAGGCTTCTCCTCTGCTTTAAGCGATAAGCCTGTGCTGTGCTCACCTGTCTGTGCGTTTTGAGCATCAATACATGAGCCTTCCCTGTATGCTTTTAGTGCTGCACTGTCTGTTTCTTTGTGGGTCATAGAAAAAGAAAAGCACAGCACACAGTATAAGTCTCTCGGGTCCACTTAAGAGGGAAATGACTCTGGGTGTTTGGGTGGTGTGACCTGTGGAGCGCTCTTTGTGCTCGTTGGTGGGCCCATTCTCCCACACTCTCTGCACTGTGCTGTCCGGTAAAGCTGAAGAACACCTAGAAAAGTATTTTTACTAAAATTTGTAATAAAAAATAAATAAAAATTTAAAAGAGGAAAATGGCTCTTAACACCACGCGTCCATCTATCTGTCCTGTCTTGCAGTGTACGTGGGTCCATCCTGCCTGCGCTTCTGCTCAGGGAGAGGACACTGCACCCGCACTGGCTGCAAGTACGTTAACCTGTCACTCACAGGAAACTCATCACAGGAGGCTCAACCTTCACCTTGAACTTAATTCCCATCAGGGTCCACTGTAAATCTCCCTCTCCCCCACACCTTTCCTCTTTCCCCATCCATCTTTCCCTCTCTCCCTCTCTCTCACCTTCTACTTGCCTCCTCTTATCTCTGCCCTCTCTCTTTTAACCCTTTTTCCTTCAGAAAGTTTGGTATGTCACAGAAACAATGTGTGCGATGGATGAGGATAGCTATTGTGTGGTGATGCCAAAGTTTAATTTTATTTTATTTTTTCTCCTTTTGAACTTCCCAGTGTAATTGAAAGTTAAAGTCATGAAGAGATGTTCTTTTTGTAAGAAGGAGTAGATATTTTCTCTGGGTCTATGGGTGGTCTAAAGCACTGATTCCTGGTGCAATGCACCCTATGCACCAGAATGGAGTCCTAGCTGCACCAATGGCAGCTGTGTTCAGCACTCATACAGACTGATACACAATCACCAGTAAGGCTTTCAGTTAGCAACTGAGCCCCTGAATCACAATTGGTCATGTACCTGCACAACCAGCACAATGGCTGTGAAGCTCAGCTTGTAAACTGCAGGGTGGATGCAAGCACTGCCTGATAAACATGCTGTTCTGTGCTCTCTCCAATTGACAGAGGCTACTGCAGTGATAGGAGGGGCTTTTGTACGTTGAAATAAAGGGGTCATCTAAAGTCAGACCCTATTTTGGCCCATCAAAAGTCATCTGTTTTGTCATGTCAGGTGTGACCCTGTTTTGTTGTGTCAGGTGTGACCCAGGTTTCAGCGGGCCGGCGTGCGAGCTGGCGTCTCAGACCTTCCCCGCCTTCCTGTCGGAGGGCTTCTCCAGCGCCCGCCTCTCGTCCTATCACAGCTTCTCGTCGATGCGCGGGGCCGAGGTCAGCTTCGGCTGCGGTGTGCTGGCCAGCGGCAAGGCCCTGGTGTTCAACCGAGACAGCCGGAGGCACCTGGTCACCTCCCCCCTGGACAGCTCTCAGGCCAGGTACCGCACAGAGCGCTGTGTGACGCCGAAACGAGCAGGAGAGCGAGCTCTGAGACACACTGAGAATCACACTGTAACATGCTGCCACAGAGATACTTCCACTCTACAGACACATGGAGAGAGGAAGACAGTGACGCTGGCCTGGCTTCAATGAACATTTTTCCTTAACTTTGGATTAAATATAAATTTAGGCGTTTGTTTTTTTTCCCCCGTTCGTAAACACAGTTTGGCGAGTTTATTTCGGCGAGTGCTGAACTCCCAAAGCTGCTTGTCTGAAAAAAAAAGGACAAATATTTGCATTCAGTTGTGAGCCGGGACGAGGTTCAGGACAGCTGTTGAGTGAATCCAGGCCTCTGAGTCGTAAACACACTGGGACTCTTTTTTTAGGATTTAAAGAAACTAATGAGCGAGTTGGGGGGGCTAGCTCTCGATCACAGTGATGCAGGACAGAATCCTGACCACAGCAGTGCCAGGAGAGGACATAGCGTAAGATCATCCATTACATTACCCGGGGGAGAGGCATTCCACAGAAACTGCTCTGGTTGATGGGCATGCAGTCTGCCACGGGCGGTTACCTTAGTTGCTCTGTTGTGTAGTGCAGTCATCTAGCACTGGTGGATAACAGAATGGAAAGGAAGCAGCAACTAGCCACGTGCGCTAAAGAGAACGCACTCTGCACCCGGCCAAATTAGAGAGAAAAAAACGCATTTCCCTCAATCACGATTCAATAAATATATTGAGTTCATTAAATAAATGAGTAAAGAAACAAAGACTCAAAGACAAGGGCACCAAGATGCACTGAAAAAACCAAGTAATACGTATCTTTGTCTAATATCTAGACTTAAAATTGCTAACGTGGTGAGGCAGTTTGACTCATTCAAAATTTGCAGATGGGCTAAGACTATTGCACTTGGCAAGCAAAAACTAACTGAACACAAGGAAATTATTTCTACTTGAGAGAAAAACATAAGATTTTTAATCTCATTACAAGACTAAAACACTTGTTTAAACAGATTTTTTGCAGTGTACTGTAGACGCAGTGAGAGACAGAAAAGGGGACACAGAAACAGACTCAGAGGGACGTTTCTGAGGGGAGCTTGGGGAGCTTGGGGTTCTTGCAGGTGGTCGTTTCTCTCGCAGGTCCTCCTCACGGACCCCGAAAAGGCGCAATGCGTTTTCCACAGTGCATCAGCACGATCATGGGTCGGTCTCTCCGCTATGCGGATGCGCTTGGTGCAGATTGATTCTTATGCTGTTCCAGGCAGTCGGCTCTGAGCTCTCCTTTGTCACCCACTCCATCCTTTCCCTCCATTTTCCAGAGAGGGAGATGGATGGCGACTGCAGGGTGGGCTGCTGATGAGGAGAGATGAAGGGAGGGAGAGAGGGATGGAGAAAGTGAGCGGGAGATGGCATCGGTGTTAGATTGATGATGCCTGGCGTGGCTCCCTGCCTGCCACCTGATGCCCATATTTAATATCAGTTTCTTTGCTGATTGAGTAAACACCTGCTGGAGAAAGGAAACTGCACTGGTGATTAAAACCTGGAGCCAAGGACAAGAGTTGGTGCTGAGTGTCCTCAGACTCTGCTTAAGGCTGGGATTGGATCCAGTCTTCTCTCTCTCTCTCTCTCTCTTAGATTGGATCATTTATATCTGTTTGCTCAGCTGTCAAATTACAGCAATTATGGTGTGTCTATGCAAAACATGAACTGAATCTTAAAAATGTCCCTCGCTATTTCTTGTTATTTACTGTTGTTTGTTTTGTCTCCCTCTACCTCCCTCCCTCCGTCCCTCTCTTTATCCCTCCTCCTCTTCCTCTGCTCCCATCCTTTCTCAGATATCTCCAATTTACTCTGAGGTTGGGTAGTCGCAGCATTCTGAGCTCCTGTCCTGCTCCAGACCAGCCAGGAGAGGGTGTCATACTACACTACTCCTCTGACAACGGCATAACCTGGACCCTGCTGCAGCACTACTCCTACCAGGGCTTCCACGAGCCCAGGTACAGCTCTGATCCACAAATAAACGCATGTGCACACACGCACGCATGCACGCACACACGCACACACAGACAGTGACACATACACACACATACACATACACAGACACACACACACACACACACACACACACAGACACACACACACATACACAGACACATACACACACATACACAGACACACACACACACACACACACGCGCACTCACTGTCCAGACCTTTTGAATCATGCACACTATCCTGTGCGTAACTGTGTGTCAGAATTGAACAGGCACTTTAGGCAAGCTGTGCACACATGGATGATGATGATGATGATGATGATGTGTGTGTGTGTGTGTGTGTGTGTTTTTTTCTATGTATGTGTGTCTCTTAACTGAGACATAAGGATCTCTCACACATCCTCTCTGATAGGAGAATAATCTTCTGGGACTAGTTGAGTCATTTGCTGCTGTCTATCTCTCTAATGAAGACAAACAGCTCCACGGCCGCACAGAGAACACCAGGGGAGCGCAGGGATTGGGTCAGGGGCCGTGAACACTGCCGGGGGGAGAAGGGGATGGGGCCAGGTGGGGGGTCTGGTCTGGAGGGCACTGTTCTGGGGTGTAGACAGGGTTGGGGACTGTGGGGGGGTGGTGGTCTGCAAAGCACTGTTTAGGGTGGGAGGAGGGCAGATATTGGGGGTCTGGAGGGCATTGTACTGGGGTGGAGAGGGGGTTATGGGCCAGGTCAGGTGCAGGGGTTTGATTGGAGGACTGGATGAGTCTGGAGAGCACTGCGTTGGGAATGGTGGGGGGTAGAGTTACAGAACGGCTGTGATTGTGTGGGTTATCCAACACCTTCCCCTGCTTCAGTCTCTCTGCCCAGGGACTGCGTGACTCATACCAGCTGGACTGTTGGGATCATTAAACATGCTCACATACAAGCACATACACACACACACACACACCAGGGTATGAAATTAACGTTTTTTTCACAGGGCTTTTTTTGCCCCCCTTAACTGATTTTCGAGGGCATTTTTTTACATTTCGGGGGCACTGACATGTTATGATGAAAAAGCTTATTAAACATCCCGATCATTAAAAAAAAAATACAACTCAATCAATGGCATCCAAAATACTTTATTTCATTTCATTTAATCATTAAATTCACATTTACAAACTTAATTTAGGATATGCAACTTAATTTAGGATATGCAACCAAATATTAAATATTACTTTATTTAAGTTTATGTTAATTTGTCCAATACATTTTCGTCCTCTAAAAAAAGGGGGGGTGGGTGGGGGGCTGTGTATAAAAATGGCTACAATTGCTACACAGTTCACCCGCCAACATGGATGTAAAAATCTTCAAATTAAAGCTGAAAGTCTGCACTTTAACCACATAGTCACTTTTCCATTTCAAATCCAATGTTCTGGAGTACAGAGCCAAAACAACAAAAAATGTGTCACTGTCCGAATAGTTTCCGTCCCCAATGATTTGGCACGTCGCCTACGCAAGTGTAAAAGTGCGTTAAAAGTGTATGACGGTTCAAAGACTTTTAAACCAATTTTAGCCGGTTTTTCACCTGAATGCGAGATGGCATTTCAGCGACTTTTCAACGTAAAAATGTTCACTGGGAGGCAGATGTTGAAACTTTGCTGCTAACGTTACTTCCCTCAGAATCGTTTGACACAGGTGTGATGTTTAATTCTGTGTGGGTTTGCGGTTTAATTGGTAGCTATTACAAACTTGTCAATTTTGTGGAGTCAACATCACCTCTATCGAACTGTCTTATTGATAGCTGGCACTCTGGAGAGTCAGTAGCTACAGTAATATGCGATGTAGCATACCTCAACAAACAGCGCTTTTCAATTGGTTGCTTGTTTCATGTTCATTTAATCAAAATATAACTTCACTCTGCAAAAGCCTACGATTTTCCCTCTTAGCTGATTTTCGAGGGCATATTATCCATTTTCGAGGCCATTTTTGCCCCAAGCCCCTGTTAATTTCGAACCCTGACACACACACACAGACATGCACACGTACAGTCACACACACACACTCACTCACTCACTCACATACACACACACACACTCACACACTCACACACATACACACTCACACACTCACACACATACACACACACACACACACACACACAGTAGGATTACGGTCTCTTCTGATGCGCCCTCTCCTTTCACCCCCGTTAGGATCGTTTCCGTGGAACTGCCCCCGGGTGCCCGTAAGTTTGGGATGCAGTTCCGCTGGTGGCAGCCCTACCACTCGGGGCGGGGTCAGGACGTGTGGGCGCTGGATGAGATCACCATGACCTCCGTGCTCTTCAACACCATCAGCCTGGACTTCAGCAACGTGCTGGACGTCACCCAGAGTCTGGGCTTCTACCTGGGACATGTCCAGCCCTACTGCGGACATGACTGGACCCTCAGGTACATCCTGACTGCAGGACCTGGAACACACACACACACACACATACACATACATACACACACACACATACACATACATGCAGCTGTGTGCCATTGACTTGCTTCAGTTGAAAACCAGACTGGCAGTTTGAAGAGAGGAGATAAGTTGAAAGTGAGTTAAATGTGATGAAGAACAGGACTCATTCTCCCTCCCTGTTGGGAATAATGAATTGTACTTATTGAGTTGTGCTCTTTTATATTACCATCCAGCTACAAATGTATTGAAGAGGTTCAGGATGAAGTGCCTCACTGAGGGGAACATTAGCATTTAAACCCATTACAAGTGTTCAGTTCTTAGCCCAATTTATACCTACATTTAGCCAATGCTCTTACCTAAAGTGACTTACACTGCTTACATTTTGTTACATACAGTCCATACATACAGCTGGGTATTTTACAAAAGCAATTAGTAGCGCAGCAATGACAGTGCCCCATCAAATCAAACCTGCAGTACTGAAGCGCAGTTTTCTAAACCCTGTTTTACACTTTGTGTCTCTGAGTCTGAACGTCTCTCCTGCCCTCTCTCAGTTTCTCTGGGGAGCCCAGCCCTGGCTCCAGTATCCGCTATGTGGAGACGCAGTCCATGCAGATTGGGGCCTCCTACACCCTGCAGTTCTCTCTGGTGATGGGCTGCGGCCGAGACCCCTCCCCCCACATCGACACGCAGGTCCGCCTGGAGTTCTCCACCAACCACGGGCTCACCTGGCATCTGGTGAAGGAGGTACGGCATTTCTATGCCACGCCCTGCAGACTAGCTATTATCATCCAGGGTGACTTATAGCGTATCATTTTTATGAACAGCTGGATGTTTACTGAAATAATACAAAAAGAGTAATGTGGAAATGAGTTGTGTTCAGTTGGGATTATATAGCAGCCTGCTGTGCTGTGCTGTGTTGATATATGCTGTGTTTGCTGTGCATGTCTGTCCCTGCTGTGTCGTTTAGGCCTGTTTGCCCGGGATGCCCAGCTGCCCTGAGTTTACTGCGGCCAGTGTGTACCACCCCTCTGAGTTCAGCAGCTGGAGGAGGATAACCCTTCCCCTGCTTCATAAGACCTGGTGGGTAGTGCACACACACATACACATGCATACACGCACACCACCCATCACATAAACCATGATAACAGACTCGAGATGCCAAGAGCATTGCACTACCCGAGAGCCACACATGCAGGAAATGTGTATGCAGATGCATGTGCACACACAAAATATGCACATACAAATGGACGACTCCAGCAGGCATCCACTGCTACCCAGGGCCTATGGGGTAGCGCACCCTTCTCTCCATAGCTCTGTCACCTCCTGCCCCATACAGACTCTACCCATTCAGAGAGCTCTCCATTCCCTTCTCCACACTAAATCTCAGAGGGCACACTGACCTACAGCCTCATTTCTCTTAAGCCCCCCCCCACCTCCACCCCTGTCCTAGCCCCCCCACCATGTTGTTAAATAAAGGTGTTCTAATCCATTTCCTTCCCCTATGGGACGTGAATGAAGATTAAAGATTCCTCTCCACCTCTCTTTGTGAAGAAGGGGTTAAAGGTCACCGTGCAATTCTGCTCTCGATCACTGAAGCAGGAAACAACCCCCATTCCCCCGTAAATGCGGCTGCGTTTGCCGGTCACACCCTGTCGCATCTCTTCATCACCATCACGCATGCAGGGACATGCTCTAGTGGGACGGACGTCCATCGCTCACCGTAACGCGGCACAGCACGTTAGCTTTGCCCCGCTCTCTCCGGCACGCTCCGGCTGAGCGGCGGACTTTTACAATCCCCTCTCTGGAGTTTCACGAGACCCATGTGGGGATGTCTCCCCCTAGAGGGTAGAAGAGTCATTACAATATTCTGTGTTGAAGACCAGACCAGATCTTTATCTGTTGTCGGCTGGAGAATTTGGAATATGAAAAAAAAGACAGACATATATTGCATCAAAAAAAATGTTCACATGTTAGAAATCTTAGATCAGGTTAATATGCCACAGCCTTTGAGGTCTGTAGTCCTGCAGGTTTTCCAGCTCACTAATTCACTAAAACTCTCTCAGAACCAGCGAGGGGGTGAACATTTGTGGAGTCAGGTGGTTCAGTGACTGGATGGAATGAAAGCCCCCCCAGTTCCAGGGCTCTGTATGTAATGAGTCAAAGATTGAAGGGATGGATATTTTCACTGTGTCATGTCATAGTTTGGTACCTTGTGCTTTGCTTGGTGTGTTCAGTGTTGAACTCATCTTTGATTTCATTGGCTTTGCCGTCTGCAGGTCCAGCGCCACGCGCTTCAGGTGGATCCAGAGCTACTACAGCGAGCAGGACGAGTGGGCCCTGGATGACATCTACATTGGTCAGCAGTGTCCGGGAATGTGTCATGGCCATGGCTGGTGTGACCATGGACATTGCAGGTCAGTCTGGAATACATATACACCCACACATACTCTCACGCAGACACATACGCATGCACGCACGCACACACTACTGAGCTTGTGTGGAACATGCCAATTCATTTGTTTGAGTACTATTCCATTGATCTGATATCAGTGAGTACTGGTTTATGGGTGAGTGTTTAGTTTATGGGTCAGACAGGTTTATGCCTGCTTTACAATCTTTGACTACATGAGTGAATTGATTCAGCCATTTGACCATCTGTCTCCTTATAAATCACCCTTCCCATCCTCTTTTTTACCCCTTTATCTGTTCCTGCACTCCCCCTTTCTCTCTTTTTCAGGTGTGATGATGGGTTCTCAGGACCAGACTGCCAGCCTTCCTCCCCATTGTCCTCCGGTGTCCTCTCGGACTTCGAGTCCCAGGGTACACTGCTCAACACGTGGCAGGAGGTAATTGGTGGACAGGTGGTGACCCCTGACCAGGGATGCGGAGTTGTCTCATCAGGGTCTTCACTCTACTTCAGCAAGGTACAGAACCTTTTGCCCTGTCCTTGTGTTAAGCCTGCATGCTCTACCCCGTTCTGTATTGGTAGGTTACTATAACATGTTTTATTTCCATTATTTTATTGTATTTGAGTGTCTTTGTGCATGTGGGTACTTGTGTGTGTGCTTGTGACTCCATATTTGTGTGGTCACAGGCTGGACTGAGGCAGCTGGTGAGCAGGGACCTCGACACGGAGTGGGCGGAGTTTGTGCAGTTCTACCTGCGTGTGGGCGGAGACTGGGCGGAGTGTAACCACGCCGACAGCCGGGAGGAGGGAGTGCTTCTCCAGTACAGCAACGATGGTGGCATCAGCTGGGGGCTCATTGCTGAGATGTACTTCACCGACTTTACCAAGCCTCGGTGAGAGAGGGAGGGGCCAGTGGGGAGGAGGGGCCAGAGCAGGAAGGGAGAGGCCAGTTCTTCAGCTGATTCTTAAACGAAAGGAACTCAGATGAGGAACTCCGGTCATCTGAAGCTGTAAATTATGGAAACTTAAATCTGGCCCTAAGGCCGGCGGCACAGTTTCCTGTCATCATGTAAATTATTATAAAACAGAAAATGGCAGCTGTTTTAACACTGCCATTGTATAGGACACATGGCCAAAGCTGACTCAGCCCCCCTCCCTCCAACAGGTTTGTACATTACGAGTTGCCCGTGGCCTCCAAGACCCCCTGCACCCGCTTCCGCTGGTGGCAGCCCCTCCACTCCGGAGACGGTTATGACCAGTGGGCCATCGATGACATCATCATCCTCTCTGAGAGGGAGAAGCACATCATACCCATCGCCAACCCCACCCTTCCCCAGGTAAGACTCAACCGCACCCTACCTCAGGTGAGACTCAACCCCACCCTTCCCCAGGTAAAACTCACCCCCACCCTTCCCCAGGTAAGACTCACCCCCACCATTCCCCAGGTAAGACTCAACCGCACCCTACCTCAGGTGAGACTCAACCCCACCCTTCCCCAAGTGAGACTAAACTTACGCTTACACTCTAAACATCCTCTTTCCTTTTTCTTCAGAACTTTTATGAGAAACCGGCATTCGACTACCCTCTGAATCAGATGAGTGTGTGGCTGATGTTGGGGAACGAGGGGATGGAGGAGAGGAACGACAGCTTTTGTGCCTCCACACCCTCTGCCATGGTGTTTGGGCGCTCTGATGGAGACAGGATGGCAGTCACCCGAGACTTGGCCCTCCGCCCTGGCTACACCCTCCAGTTTAAGGTACCAAGAGTCTGAATGCATTGGGTTTTTAATTCATGTACAGATACAAAGTTATGGAGAACCACTCTAGTCTTTTTCTGTACTAGATCATAATAATGTATTTTTCTTTTTTTGAAATGTCCTGTATGTTTTTATATCATTTATATATGCTGTATAATGTAGTAAAAATGAAATTTCACAAAAAGTGAAGGTGTTTTACAACTACAAAAAAAGTTTTGGGATGAAACTAACTAAATACCAATTTCCAAATATCTCATATCGGTTTTAAAGTTCTTAATTTTAATCATCAGATACAGTTGATATGGTTATCTCTGCCAGATGAATTCTATGATGTTATTTCCTGTGAATATCTCTTGGCCCCTCCCCCCAGCTGAACATTGGCTGTGAGTCGCAGTTCAGCGCCTCGGCTCCAGTGCTCCTGCAGTACTCCCATGATGCCGGGCGCACCTGGGCCCTGGTGCGGGTGGGCTGTTACCCCGGCTCGCCAGGAGGGGTCGGCTGTGAGGGCAGCGGCCGGGAGCTGAGGGAGCCCACGGTCTATAACACGGGAGACTATGAGCGCTGGAGCAGGGTCACCGTGGTCTTACCGCGCAGTGTGGCTGCCAGGTACCGGCGACATACAGACACGCCCACCAAACGCGCAGCAAGCACATCTGCAAATGCATGCGCGCCATGCACACATACATGCACACATACATGCACACATACATGCACAAGCACAACCTCTCATTCAAGCACAAAAAATAAATAAGTTCTTGCACCTCTCTGATGTTGAAAATATCTAATCTTCAAACAAACAAGCATTGCTTCATAATTAAGCACTTTCATTAACGATAGATTTACTTTTTTGACATAAAATTACATTCTCCCTCCCTCCATCCCCCTCTCCCTCCTGCCCTTTCTCCCTTCCTCAGTAAGACACGGTTCCGCTGGTTCCAGGAGAGCAGTGCGTACCGGGACGCCCCAGCCTTCGCTCTGGATGGGGTGTACATCTCAGAGCCCTGTCCCAACCACTGTGGGGGGCACGGGGACTGCATCTCAGGAGTCTGCTTTTGTGACATGGGCTACACAGGTACTGCTGTGAAATCTGAGAGAGGGCGCTGTACTGAGAGAGAGGTGCTGTACTGAGAGAGAGGTGCTGTACTGAGAGAGGTGCTGTACTGAGAGAGGCGCTGTACTGAGAGAGAGGTGCTGTACTGAGAGAGGGCGCTGTACTGAGAGAGAGGTGCTGTACTGAGAGAGGGGCGCTGTACTGAGAGAGAGGCGCTGTACTGAGAGAGGGGCGCTGTACTGAGAGAGAGGTGCTGTACTGAGAGAGAGGTGCTGTACTGAGAGAGGTGCTGTACTGAGAGAGGCGCTGTACTGAGAGAGAGGTGCTGTACTGAGAGAGGGGCGCTGTACTGAGAGAGAGGTGCTGTACTGAGAGAGGCGCTGTACTGAGAGAGAGGCGCTGTACTGAGAGAGGGGCGCTGTACTGAGAGAGAGGTGCTGTACTGAGAGAGGCGCTGTACTGAGAGAGAGGCGCTGTACTGAGAGAGGCGCTGTACTGAGAGAGAGGCGCTGTACTGAGAGAGGGGCGCTGTACTGAGAGAGAGGCGCTGTACTGAGAGAGGGGCGCTGTACTGAGAGAGAGGTGCTGTACTGAGAGAGGTGCTGTACTGAGAGAGGCGCTGTACTGAGAGAGAGGCGCTGTACTGAGAGAGAGGCGCTGTACTGAGAGAAGGGCGCTGTACTGAGAGAGACGCGCTGTACTGAGAGAGACTGGTCTGAGAGAGGGCGCTGTACTGAGAGAGGCGCTGTACTGAGAGAGGCGCTGTACTGAGAGAGAGGCGCTGTACTGAGAGAGAGGCGCTGTACTGAGAGAGACGCGCTGTACTGAGAGAGACTGGTCTGAGAGAGGGGCGCTGTACTGAGAGAGAGGTGCTGTACTGAGAGAGGGGCGCTGTACTGAGAGAGACTGGGCTGAGAGAGGGGCGCTGTACTGAGAAAGACTGGGCTGAGAGAGGGCGCTGTACTGAGAGAGACTGGGCTGAGAGAGGGGCGCTGTACTGAGAGAGACTGAGCTGAGAGAGGGGCGCTGTACTGAGAGAGACTGGGCTGAGAGAGGGCGCTGTACTGAGAGAGACTGGGCTGAGAGAGGGCGCTGTACTGAGAGAGACTGGGCTGAGAGAGGGGCGCTGTATTGAGAGAGACTGAGCTGAGAGAGGGCGCTGTACTGAGAGAGACTGGGCTGAGAGAGGGGCGCTGTATTGAGAGAGACTGGGCTGAGAGAGGGCGCTGTATTGAGAGAGACTGGGCTGAGAGAGGGGCGCTGTACTGAGAGAGACTGAGCTGAGAGAGGGGCGCTGTACTGAGAGAGACTGGGCACTGTACTGAGAGAGACTGGGCTGAGAGAGGGGCGCTGTACTGAGAGAGACTGGGCTGAGAGAGGGCGCTGTACTGAGAGAGACTGGGCTGAGAGAGGGGCGCTGTACTGAGAGAGACTGAGCTGAGAGAGGGGCGCTGTACTGAGAGAGACTGGGCTGAGAGAGGGCGCTGTACTGAGAGAGACTGGGCTGAGAGAGGGCGCTGTACTGAGAGAGACTGGGCTGAGAGAGGGGCGCTGTATTGAGAGAGACTGAGCTGAGAGAGGGCGCTGTACTGAGAGAGACTGGGCTGAGAGAGGGGCGCTGTATTGAGAGAGACTGGGCTGAGAGAGGGCGCTGTATTGAGAGAGACTGGGCTGAGAGAGGGGCGCTGTACTGAGAGAGACTGAGCTGAGAGAGGGGCGCTGTACTGAGAGAGACTGGGCACTGTACTGAGAGAGACTGGGCTGAGAGAGGGGCGCTGTACTGAGAGAGACTGGGCTGAGAGAGGGGCGCTGTACTGAGAGAGACTGGGCTGAGAGAGGGCGCTGTACTGAGAGAGACTGAGCTGAGAGAGGGGCGCTGTACTGAGAGAGACTGGGCTGAGAGAGGGCGCTGTATTGAGAGACTGGGCTGAGAGAGGGCGCTGTACTGAGAGAGACTGGGCTGAGAGAGGGGCGCTGTACTGAGAGAGACTGAGCTGAGAGAGGGCGCTGTATTGAGAGAGACTGAGCTGAGAGAGGGGCACTGTACTGAGAGAGACTGGGCTGAGAGAGGGGTGCTGTACTGAGAGAGACTGGGCTGAGAGAGGGCGCTGTACTGAGAGAGACTGGGCTGAGAGAGGGGCGCTGTACTGAGAGAGACTGGGCTGAGAGAGGGCGCTGTATTGAGAGAGACTGGGCTGAGAGAGGGCGCTGTACTGAGAGAGACTGAGCTGAGAGAGGGGCGCTGTACTGAGAGAGACTGGGCTGAGAGAGGGCGCTGTACTGAGAGAGACTGGGCTGAGAGAGGGGCGCTGTACTGAGAGAGACTGGGCTGAGAGAGGGCGCTGTACTGAGAGAGACTGGGCTGAGAGAGGGGCGCTGTACTGAGAGAGACTGAGCTGAGAGAGGGCGCTGTACTGAGAGAGACTGGGCTGAGAGAGGGAGTGAGAAAGAGAGAGAAAATGGGGCTAATTTACCAGACAAGGATTAAACCTAGTCCAAGACTTATTTTTCAGTGCATATCTCCATTGGGGAAATGTTTTTAGTCCAAGACTAGGCTTAATCTTTGTCTGGGAAACCGGCCCTGAGGGTTTTAGTCTAAAATATTATTTAAATTAATTCTATTTCATTTATACGTACATACTTTTCATATGTTTTTTGTTTTTTTTTGCAAAATTAAAAAAACTATTTTCCCACAGGGGGCAATTTGGGTTATTTTATTTATTTTCTATTTTTATTGTCTAAAAGATTACACTTTGATTTCACAAACCCATATTGCAAACCCATATTGATTCTCTGTCACTTTAGAAAACTGTTTTGTAAAACTTTGCCAATATGTCTTGCCAGAAAAGGATTTCTAATTGAGTTGAGAAACAGGTTGATACTGAGCTGCTACTGTTCACTTGTGTAATTCATCTTTTTGATTACAGCACCACTGATCGCTGCCATTTGTTATTAATTGTTATCCTTTGCCAATATACACAGCACCAGTGCATCAAGCCAATAAAGCAATATGGGTAGGATTAAGTTTAATACACTGTGAGAGAGGGACAGAGCAATCAGAGGGAGGGAGAGAGAGAGAGAGACTGCTCTTAGAGAGAGTGACACGGTACTCAGAGAGAGAGAGATTGAGAGAGAAAGATAGAGAGAAAGACTGCTCTTAGAGAGAGTGACATGATACTCACAGAGAGAGAGAGACTGCTCTTAGAGAGAGTGACATGATACTCACAGAGAGAGAGAGAGAGAAAGATAGAGAGAGAAACTGCTCTTAGAGAGAGTGACATGATACTCACAGAGAGAGAGAGAGAGAAAGATAGAGAGAGAGACTGCTCTTAGAGAGAGTGACATGATACTCAGAGAGAGAGAGAGACTGCTCTTAGAGAGAGTGACATGATACTCACAGAGAGAGAGAAAGATAGAGAGACTGCTCTTAGAGAGAGTGACATGATACTCACAGAGAGAGAGAGAGAAAGATAGAGAGAGAGACTGCTCTTAGAGAGAGTGACATGATACTCACAGAGAGAGAGAGAGAGAGAGAGAGAAAGATAGAGAGAGAGACTGCTCTTAGAGAGAGTGACATGATACTCACAGAGAGAGAGAGAAAGATAGAGAGACTGCTCTTAGAGAGAGTGACATGATACTCACAGAGAGAGAGAGAGAGAAAGATAGAGAGAGAGAGAGACTGCTCTTAGAGAGAGTGACATGATACTCACAGAGAGAGAGAGACTGCTCTTAGAGAGAGTGACATGATACTCAGAGAGAGAGAGAGAGAAAGATAGAGAAAGATAGAGAGAGACTGCTCTTAGAGAGAGTGACATGATACTCACAGAGAGAGAGAGACTGCTCTTAGAGAGAGTGACATGATACTCAGAGAGAGAGAGAGAGAGAGAGAGAGAAAGATAGAGAAAGATAGAGAAAGAGACTGCTCTTAGAGAGAGTGACATGATACTCACAGAGAGAGAGAGAGAGAAAGATAGAGAGAGAGACTGCTCTTAGTGAGAGTGACATGATACTCACAGAGAGAGAGAGAGAGAAAGATAGAGAGAGAGACTGCTCTTAGTGAGAGTGACATGATACTCACAGAGAGAGAGAGAAAGATAGAGAGAGAGACTGCTCTTAGAGAGAGTGACATGATACTCACAGAGAGAGAAAGAGAAAGATAGAGAGATGCATGCGTGCGTGTGTGTGTGTGTGGTGCGTGTGAAGTTATTTTTATTCTCTATATTGATATTTAACTTTAATCTTGTTCTCTGTGCGTGTGTGCGTGTGTGCGTGTGTGTGTGTCTGTGCGTGTGTGCGTGCATGTGTGTGTGTCTCAGTGGAACAGGACAGCTGTGTGCCTGCCGCCCCCAGCCCCACAGAGCTGGCCGAGGGCTTCGAGGGCAAGCTGAGCCCCCTCTGGCAGAGCCTCAGTGGGGGTCAGATTGGGAGCGGCTGTGGGACCATCAGTGAGGGCAAGGCCCTGTACTTCAGCAGTGCAGGGAGGAGAGAGGCTCGCACCGCCCCCCTGGACACCACCAACACCCGGTCAGTGCGCCGCTACACGCGTCAATAACACCATCCCAGATACCTGCTACAATGTCTCCCACTGTCCTTCCCTTTCCCAGACTAAGTCAGATTTGCTTTATTTGTATGACCAAAACTTGTTGTTGCTTGATTACAACTTTATAGTTAATAGAACTACATAAAAGATAACGCAGCGATTAACCCTGTACCCCTAGCTCATACTCACATGCACCATCCTGAAGAACAAATATAAACATGCCCTGAACCGTCATAGAATGAATGTAGCCTCTGCTAAATGAAGGGCTGCCAGCTCTATGGTATTAGCATCTTCACCCAAAGAACACCTTTTTATCTTTATTATTTCTACTTTATCTCTCTGTTCCCACAGCCTTGTGCAGTTTTACATACGGATTGGCGGGAAGAGCATGGGCCCCACCTGTACTCGGCCTCGCTCTCGCAACGAAGGTAACCAACCGCATTCTGTGCTCTGCCTGCCCCCGCCACCCTGGAGTCCACTTATTTAGGTCCTCTGCTGCCCCATTGTGGTTGCTGGGTGTTACTACAGCCTGAAATGTGTGAAGTCTGGCTTGGACCCCAAATTTGAGTAGCTGACTTTTGAAACAGTTTTCATCCACTCTAGGTTTCAGTGAAGTAAACGTGTTGTATTTAAGCCAATGTCTGGCATCAATAGTGGTGGCTAAGTATAACTTTGAAGATCATCAGCGTGTGTTTTGTTTTTGTCAGCACAATTCCTGAGTTTGCTTTTATCAGCACAGTTTCTGAGTTGAACAGTATGTGTGATTGAGTGGTTTGTGTTCAGGTCAGCGTGTCAGTGTAAAGGTTTTTTCTGCCTGTGTTTCAGGAGTGATCGTTCAGTACTCCACCAACAACGGTGTTCAGTGGCACTTCCTCAGAGAGCTGGACTTCAGCTCCTTCCTGGAGCCGCAGGTGGTGACCATCGAGCTGCCCCCGCCCGCCAAGACCTCCTACACGGTGTTCCGCTGGTGGCAGCCTCAGCAGGGTGAGTCTGGAATCCGAGCCCCTCTAATGAGGAGGTCACTAGCACGGCAGGGGCCACATTCCCCCACAGTGTCATGTGACAAAAATATGAACCTGGATAAAGATTCACTTTTTATAGGTGCATGTTTGTATGTGTGACAGCAGGTAAAAGGCACCCTCTTCTACTACTAATCCAGTTAGATTCAGCTATAATGATGAATGTTGAATTACTTAGGCCTTTGGAAACAATACAGTAGGCGTTATACAGGATATAGTGAGCACCATAATTCATTGGACAGTGACACATTTTTTTGTTATTTTGGTTCTGTACTCTAGCACTTTGAGTTTGAAAGGATACAATGACAATGAAATTATAGAACCTTTTGTACATAGTCCCCCCCATTTTCAGGCATCAAAAAATATTGGACTGTCGCATATCCTTTGCATGCCATGACTTCCTGATGTCTGTGACCCAACAATATCAAAAGACTCTTGATATCCTATTTTCTGGTACTCTTACAAGCGATACTATAACCTCTCTGCATTTGAATGGATCTCTATGGGAATTGGGGGGTGGGACTAGATTTAACTGTAAATTACATTGGAACAGTATGGAACACATGGTTGGCTAAATGGCTCTAAGTCATCAAGGGTCTGACGTATCAAACAAGCCTCAAACCATCACTCTGCTGCCAGATATGCAGTAAATATGGATGGATCACTTTCAGGGTTTTTTCTCCTGACTTATTTTTCTATAGAGTTCAATAGGAAAAGTGATCCCTTAAAGTGATCCATCCATATCTACTGCATATCTGGCAGCATTCTATATTCTACACATTATTCTACATTATGTTAAACTGTCCAATATTTTTTGATGCCAGAAAATGCGGGGGACTATGTACAAAAGGTTCTATAATTTCTAAACGGTTCATCTGATATGGATGAAAATACCCTCAAATTAAAGCTGACAGTCTGCACTTCAACCTCATTGTAATTGTATCCTTTCAGACTCAAAGTGCTAGAGTACAGAACCAAAATAACAAAAAATGTGTCACTGTCCAATGAATTATGGTGCTCACTGTATATTAGCTACATAGCTGATGTAGGTATGTGAACCTGCTTGCTGTAAGCTGTACTGTACTGTTGTGCTTCTTTGAAGAGGCACCCAATAGGCTCTCGTGGTGTACCCAGTTAAAATGCAGCCCCAAAGTCTGGGCATATTTTCACCCAGGGAATAGGGGTTTCAGAGAGCAGAGTACTCCCTCCTCTGACTACTTCAGAGCGAAAACAGAAAACGTGTTTTAGAACCCTCAGGTTCTCTGCCGTTCAGTGTGGAAACATGGACAGATTTGCACTCCCTCGTTCAAATTTAACAAATGTCTCCTCGTTCCTCTCTTCCTCTCTGTGAGCAGGTAAGCATTCGGCCCAGTGGGCCCTGGATGATGTCCTGATCGGGATGAACGACAGCTCCAGAACCGGCTTCCATGACAAGTTTGACGGGACGGCCCCGCTGAGATACAACTGGTACCGCGTGCAGGGAGGAGAGGTGACAGTGGACTGCCTGTCTCTGGACACCGCGCTGACCTTTAACACTGAGTCCAGTGAGAGTGAGTTACTGTAGTCTGTCAGTCTTTTAAATGTAGTATAGTTAAATAAATATTATTCATGTATTATTATAGTTACAAAATATGTATTTACAATATATGTATTTTTACAATCTTACTGCAGGTCAGTTCTAAAAAGTTCTAAAATTTCTATTTGTATTCTCTGTATTGATATTTAACTTTAATCTTCTGTGTCCTGTGTGTGTGTGTCTGTGTGTGTGTGTGTGTAGAGAAGCCCCGGTACGCTGAGAGCTGGGACTTTGAGGTGTCTGGCTCCTCCTTCCTGCAGTTTGACCTGAGCATGGGCTGCAGTAAGGCCGTCTCTCCCGCCCACGGCGTCCGTCTGGAGTTCTCCACCGACTGCGGGCGGAAATGGGCCCTGCTCACGCCCGAGTGTGTGCCCCCCGCCATCGGCTGCGCCGGCTACACTCAGAGCTCCAGCTACAGCGCCCCCCAGTACACCCGCTGGAGGAGGGTCACCGTGTACCTGCCCAGCGCGGCTAAGTACGCCCGCTCGCTAACCTTCCCCTTCTATTCGCTGCCTGTTCCTGTGTGAAAGCTGAGGAAATGTACTCAGTGGCGTACTTTTACTATGTTATTCTGTCTGCTGCTATTACACAATATTATTTACTTGCTTGCCTGGGCTGGAGAGGCTGCAGCTTATTACACCCGTTGCCCATTTACAGCTGAATACATTTACTGTAGCTATTCAAGTTCAATATCTTTTTCAGGATATAATTCAGTACTGGCTACAATGTCTGGCAACCAGAAGAATATATCTCCTGACTGGTTGTGAGATTTGTATGAAGTGTGTGGGTGTGTGTGCGACAGTCCTGTCTGACTGTGTGTGATGTCCTCTCTCCAGCTCTCCCAGGACCAGGTTCCGCTGGATCCAGCCCCAGTTCACCCCCGGGGCGGACGGCTGGGCTCTGGACAACGTGCTGCTGGCGCCTGGCTGCCCCTGGATGTGTTCTGGACACGGACTGTGCGACAACGGGCGCTGCGTGTGAGTGTCACCGTGCACGCACGCTCACAGATACTATCATTGTGATATCTCTCACAGACACTACAAACTGATCACTGCTCTACTGTACATGCACACACTCACAGATACTCTCGCTGTGATATCAATCACAGACACTGCAAACTGATAACTGCTCTACTGTACATGCACAGACAACTCTCAGAGACTCTGCAAACTGAAGCATGTTGAGATTGACTAACACACAGCAGACCTGTGAGCACACAAATGCACTCTCACACAATTGCACTTACAGAGAGGGCAGGCTGCGCTCACTCAGTGGGATCCTAAATGCTGTCTCCATCGCCTGTCCCTCAGGTGCGATCGGGGATACGGAGGCGCTCACTGCGTCCCCCTGGCCCCCCTGCCCTCCGTACTGAGGGACGACTTCAACGAGAACCTGCGGCCGGAGCAGTGGACCGAGATGTACGGGGGGGAGAGGGGTACCCTCAGCGGGGAGCCCCTCAAATCTGGCACCGCCCTCATCTTCAAAGGGGTGAATATTTAACAGCCCGGATTTGGCTTGTGCTCTTTCATCTCTGCATTGCTGACACAGTGAAGGGGGGAGGAAGCAGAGCAAAAATATGTCCTAAACACATCAATATTTTATGAACATCTCAGCAAAGAATGATCTGACAGTCCACATCTGGGCCCGTGCATACAGAAACACACAGGATGAGGCTGTAGACGTACAGTTGCTCTAACACTCCTACTCTCTCTCTGTCTCCCTGCCCTGCACAATGTGGTCCTGGTCTGGTCTGGTTTTTTCCCCTTGCATGGACTTGGGCGTGGTACCTAGGAGGGTCTCCGCATGCTGGTGTCTAGGGACCTGGACTGCTCCAGCACTCTTTACATACAGTTCTCCTTCAAGTTCATCACCAAGGGTGGGTCTGGCCCTAAAGTCTTCTAGTACATAATGCTTCTTTCCTCTCTGTCTGACTACTGTAGCTTCCATGCACAGTGTTTGTACTGCAGTCTGTTTGTTTACCAGGGGATTACAAGCTCTGATCTCAGGTAGTGCAATGCTTTTGGCATCTTGAGTCTTTTATCATGGTTAATGTGGTGTGCGTGTGGCCTGTGTGCGTACGTGTGTGTGTGTGTGTGTGTGTGTGTGTGTGTGTGTGTGTGTGTGTGCGTGTGTGTTTGCGTGTGTTTGTTTGTGTGTTTGCGTGTGTTTGTTTGTGTGCGTGTGCGTGTGTGTGTTTGCATGTGTGTTTGCGTGCGTGTGTGTGTTTGCATGTGTGTGTGGTGTGTTTGTGTGTGTGCAGGTGTGCCAGAGCGCTCTCACTCCATGCTCCTGCAGTACTCTGTGAATGGGGGGATCAGCTGGCTGCTGCTGGATGAGTTCTACTTCCCCACATCCACCGACACCCTGTTCCTGCACCTGCCCTTGCCCTCCAGCGCCCAAACCAACGCCACCCGCTTCAGAATGTGGCAGCCCTACAACAGCGGTGAGTCATAGAGACACACACACACACACACACACATATGCACACCTACAAACACACCGGCATGTGACCGTGTTCTTTTTGCAGGTAAGAAGGAGGAGGTGTGGGTGATCGATGACCTCATCATCGATGGCAGCTCCCTTCAGAATGCCCCAGTCCTGTCAGACACCTTTGAGGGGGGTCCTCAGGAGGACAGCTGGCTCTTCTACCCTGGGGGTAACACTGGACTCTACTGTCCATTCCAGAAGGGAACACTGTGAGTATCACAGCTAACTAGCCTGCCTGTGATTGTTTGCATGTTTGTGTGTATACCTTTATACCTTTGAGACAGTTTATAAGTATTTTTTTCTCAGTGGATAACATTACACTTTTTTTACACATACATTTTACATTTACATCAATTGTGCATGAGTGATCTAACATGTATTATTCCCTGTTTTTGTAATAATTTAAAACCATTGAAACATTTTGGTAGTTCTAGTTAAATAAATGAGTGACATAACACACAGAAGAATGTCAAAGATAATTCCAGAAGGTCACAGCCAGTGCTCATATGTGAAGTAGGAAAAAAGAGAAATGCTTTTTGACCTGATTGAATGTGTGTGCAGGCAGGACGACTCCGCCATGGTGTTCATTTCCAGCGAACTGGGAGAACATTCCATCACCACCAAAGACATCGACGTCAATGAAAACACCATCATTCAGTTTGAGGTACTGCACAGGGAAAGAGAATGATGGAGGGAGGGAGGTAGGGAGGGAGAGAGAGAGAAATTGGAATGGAGTGGGTGAAATGAGGAGGGAGTTTTGGAAGGGGACGTGGAGAAACGGAGCAGCAGAGGGATTTCACAGTCATTTGTCAATCTGTGAGGAAAGTATATGTTTTATGGTTTTGAAGTTTGGTATAAAGGAGTCCTGGAGGTCTCACATCTCATTTTTGAGGGTGTCATGAGGTTGACACAGAAAACAGATGAACAACAACCTGTCTAAACCATCTCTATACTGTGAGTCATGCTCAATAAATATTCTTCCAATCAAAAACAAGAACACTGTCTCTAAGGGAAGTTATAATTCAGTTATAATTCTAATTGCTTTCAGGTGATTAGGCTGATCATTCTCAGAAACTGGGCTTCTTCAAATGAAAAAGGGCTTACTTTCTACTACATTGCCTGCCCTCAGGACTATGAGGCAGAATAATGACTGTCATGCTGAATCACATTTATACATATTTGGCAGTGTGAAACGTATCAAAAGAAACAGAAATTCGATGTACACATGAACTTATGAGGCGGGTGCATGGGGTGTGGGGGGGGGGGCGCAGGGCGAGATGAGCGATCTGAGGGAGAGAGAGAGTAAGAGAGATTGATCACAATCATCCTCAATTTTAATGAAATTAGTGAGATGAAAAAGAGCGAAGAAAGGAAAACACCTTCCAGCAGCAGAAATGTCACGGCCTGCCACAGTCTGAGAAAGACGGAGCGAACAAAGTGACATTTTCAATATTTTACATCTTAATTGGTCTTCGCTCTATGACAATTTTGTGAAGACTTATCTGCACGTGTTTTATTGATTTTACTTGTTGGTATTCTTTGTCACTTAGGAGAGGGATGTTCAATTAAGTGTCAGGACTTGACACAATATGTGGCTTGTCTTTTTGCGTTTTAAAATGCTTTGATAGCCCAATCGTTAATATTAATTGAATTTCAGTTCGAGAGCGTAAGAGCTAAGCTTCAGTGGAGCCGGCCGTCCTCACGAGCGTAACATCTCTCTCTCCGGTCTTTACAACAGATTAATGTGGGCTGCACGGCGGACAGCTCCTCCTCTAACCCTGTGCGTCTGGAGTTCTCTCGAGACTTCGGGGCCACCTGGCACCTCCTGGTGCCGCTGTGCTCCGGGGGCCCCCAGCCCAGCTCCCTCTGCTCCACTGAGCTGCACCCTGCCAGCGTGTACTACCCCGGGACCACCCAGGGCTGGAGGAGGGAGGTCATCCATTTCGGAAAACTACGCCTGTGCGGGTGAGAGAGTGACCTATACATATTGATTAACAGAGTGAGATAAATTAGCCAAAACATGACAGAAAATGTACCTGCTGAGGAGGTTAGGCCCCTGATTTCAGCAGGCTAGCACCGAGAGAAATACGGAGGTGATTCCAACAACTACTGGGACATTTATGTGAACTATGCACTATGGTACTATATTCAAACTTACGCTTGCAAAAACTTTGTCCATTTGAAACATCTACTGTAACAATATCAATCCATTTGCTTCAATCGTAGACTGGTCTAATGCTGTTGATCTCACTTTACATGATTAAGAAATGGGATTGCTTAATAAATAAAGTTAATCTGTTTCAGCATAACATAGCCATGGTTACTGTCAGGTCTGGGCCTGGGCTATAGATACCATGTAAAAAGTGTATATCTGGTGTACACAGACTGTGTTAGTGGACTCTCTCTGTTATGTTGCTCCTGTGTGCCCCCTACAGGTCGGTGAGATTCCGCTGGTTCCAGGGCTTCTACTCGGGCGGCACCCCTCCCCCGACCTGGGCCCTGGACAGCGTGTACATTGGCCCGCAGTGCCAGGACATGTGCAACGGGCACGGGGCGTGTGTGCGGGGCACGCACTGCATCTGTGACCCGGGCTACTCCGGGGTAGACTGCTCCCTCCCGGACACCCCCAACTCCGACTTCCTGAAAGAGGACTTCGAAGGTACAGGAACACGCAGATGCTCGCAAAAACGCAGAGAGAGTATGTGCCCGCATGCGCTTTCCGTGCTGCTGTTGCTTGTGTCGTATCAGATATGGAAGCCCCTGATTCAATGCGGTTTGAGCCGATCCAGATCTTACCACGAGCAGGTTAGTGCACATCGGACAGGCAGTTTCCACTCAATGGCCGTAACCTGGTTCTGGTAAAACCTGATCCAGACTGCTGTGCATTAGGATTGATGTTTCCATCCCTGTTGTATGCAGACTATGACCTTATTGAGGGACATCACTCAATGGGGTCACAGGGGTATGTGACTACAGTGCAGTGGATTGTGTTCTGACTGGTGTAGTGTGTCTGCTGTACAATACCCTTGTTATGAGTCCGATAGTCTGTGTGATGTGTGCTCACTGTAGTGTTGTTGTGTATTTGTGATGTTACCCGTGTCTGTCTCCGTGTTATAGGCTGAGTGTTGTGTGTGATACTCTGTTACTGTCTTCTACCGTGCTTGGGAGTGTGTCAGTGTTGCTTCACTGTGTTATACTTCTGCGACTTCTGTCCTTATTATAATTGTGTCTGTAGGTGTGGTGCAGTGTCAGTGTTGTTCTGCAGTGTTATTACCTGCGTGGCTGTTTGTGCAGGGGGATCAGTGCACACGGAGCGCTTCAGTCTGCTCAGCGGGGGAAAGCCCTCCCGGAAGTGTGGAATCATGTCCAGTGGAAATCACCTGTTCTTCAGCGAGGACGGCCTCCGCATGCTGGTCACCACAGACATGGACCTGTCCAATGCTAGGTACTGCACCCTAACCCATACACAGCTGCGTTTACACACAATACTGTACAGTACATACAGACCTGTCCAATGCTAGGTACTGCACCCTAACCCATACATAGCTGCATTTACATACAATACTGTACAGTACATACAGACCTGTCCAATGCTAGGTACTGCACCCTAACCCATACACAGCTGCATTTACATACAATACTGTACAGTACATACAGACCTGTCCAATGCTAGGTACTGCACCCTAACCCATACACAGCTGCATTTACATACAATACTGTACAGTACATACAGACCTGTCCAATGCTAGGTACTGCACCCTAACCCATACACAGCTGCATTTACATACAATACTGTACAGTACATACAGACCTGTCCAATGCTAGGTACTGCACCCTAACCCATACACAGCTGCATTTACATACAATACTGTACAGTACATACAGACCTGTCCAATGCTAGGTACTGCACCCTAACCCATACACAGCTGCATTTACATACAATACTGTACAGTACATACAGACCTGTCCAATGCTAGGTACTGCACCCAAGCCCATACACAACTGCATTTACATACAATACTGTACAGTACATACAGTATATACGCCTGGATAATGTTATACGTGTACTGGACACAATTAGGGAATTATAAAACCCTGGAAACTGTCTGTATTTATGCTCATGTGGACAGATACTTCCCTCAGCTGGGAACGGTTATAATATAGATATTGTGCCTGTGCTCTACTGGCTAAATACAAACAGCTGGACACATACACACACAAACACACCTAGACGCGCACACACACATGCATGCATACACATACACAGCGTTACAGACAGCCATACAGCGAGAGGTGTGCTAGCTCCCTGTGTCTTCATTGGCTGGGTCCCTGCAGGTTTGTGCAGTTCTTCCTGAGGTTGGGCTGTGGAAAGGCCCCCCCGGACCCCCGCTCCCAGCCTGTGCTGCTGCAGTTCTCCGTGGATGGGGGCCTGACCTGGGGGCTGCTCCAGGAGTTCCTCTTCAGCAACAGCAGCAACCACGCGCGTCTGGTCGCCCTGGAGATCCCGCTGCGCGCGCGCACCACCTCCACGCGCATGCGCTGGTGGCAGCCCTCGGAGAACGGCCACTTCTACAGCCCCTGGGTCATGGACCAGGTGAGGCCTTCCCTGCCGTGCTGCTCTATGACAGGGGTTCCCAAACCGGTCCTGGGGCCCTCCTGTGTATGCTGGTTTTCCTTGCAACCACAGTTGTAATCCCAGAATTTTAACAAGCTGTTTTTTAACAATTTTTAATTAGGTGCTTTTCATGTTTAGAGGAATTATTCACCCTCTTAAGCCACATTATATCAGAAAGAGTTATGCATGCCATGTAGAATAAACTCCCCATGTTCACGTGGGGCTTATTGTGCTATATTGCAACAATTACATACAAAGAGGTTTAAAAAAAATTATGTTTTTTTAAATCAAAAAATAAAGTGTGAAGAAATAATCTCTATAATCCTAATTGTTTTGTTGAATGTGTGTGTTTATCATTTTTTTTTTTTTTTTAAGCACATACACACAATGCAGGTTGGCTCGTTGTTTTTGTGTTGTTGTTTTGATTTCTCATATCTACCCAAATGTTTAGTTTTAGTTGTGTCCATGTCACACACTTTTTCGCCCTATTTGATTCAAATCAAAATCAAAATGAATCTGTTTCAATAATTTCTTTTCTGTTTTTCTTTTTTTAGCACAATAACACAAATGCAAATGTGGAAAAAGCGGAGTTTTATTACATGGCATCTCTAGCTTAATTATGATATAATGTGCTTAAGAGGTAAAACAAGCTTTAAAAATTCTGATTTGAACTTGTTTGTGTTGTGCAACGAAAACCGGCCAGGGGGGGGGGGCCCCCGACCGGTTTGGGCCTGCCTGCTGTGCTGTATGTGCTGCTGTGCTGCTGCTGCAGAACGGCCATGTCCATATGTCCATCCATATATCAGTCAGCTTCAGTATCACAGATCCATTCAGTTATCAGCAGGTCAGGAGAAGAGCTGTGGTTTGATTAGTTGTTCCATTTCACCCTCCTGATAAGAAATTCTTGGATAATCTTATCTAATTTAAAGTTTTGCATGCTGTCTCTTGTTAGGTTGTAATTTATTCAGTTTGTCTGTGATATCATTGGCTTTTTTCCCAACACAAAATTAAATTGAATGAGAAGAAAGTATATCAATAGATCAATATTACTATCATAAAGCACTTAACAGAGTGAATTACATAGAAGCAATGTACTCTGTGAAGTGCTTTAAGGAATTGAATATTGTCAGGTCCGTTAATATATTGTTATATTACATGAAGAACAAAGTTTTTTGGTGGTTTGAGCCAGAAGTAACAGACATAGAACACTCAGTGAATTAATCAACAGAGTGAGTTTCAACAAATGGAGGTTTTCAAAGGGAGCTTTATACATGGACTGCAGGAGTTGTTCTCATGCATGCATGTGTAATGACAGGTGGTGGTAGGGGGCAGTGCCAGTGGGTGGGGGCCATTGGAGGATGATTTCTCCTCCATGGATGGGCGGTCGTGGCTGCTCCACCCGGGGGGAACTCGCATGCCCGTGTGCGGCTCGGAGGGGGAGGCCTTCGCCTTCATCGAGAAGTCCAACACCCGCTACGCCGTCACCACCGACATCAGCGTGGGCCAGGACTCCTTCATACAGTTCGACTTCTCAGCCTCCTGCTCCGTCACCAACTCCTGCTATGGTGAGTCACCTGGGGGAGATGGAGCAGGGAGGGGTTGGATGGCGGAGGAGGAGCCAGGAGGGGTGGAGGAAGATGCTGGAGGTTTTAGAGGTGGAGTTCAAAGGACAGTGACAGAAAGGGAGGAATAGTGATCTGGAAGAGTTAAGAGTAATTGCATAGTTGTAGGTTATGGAGATGGGAAAGAAGCAGTGGGCACTGTGGCTCTGTTGTGACCTTTGACCTATGTGCTTTATGTGTGTTTTTGCTTGTGCTTGTTCCTGTTTGAATCTTGTGTCTGTCTGTCCAGCGATCGAGTTGGAGTTCTCCCTGGACCTGGGTCTGTCATGGCAGCCCCTCTTGAGGGACTGTCTTCCCACCAGCCCTGACTGCTCAGCCTACATTCTGCAGAGGATGCTGGTCTCAGACACGTATAACAAGTGGGGGCGCGTCACCCTGCCCATCCCTGTGTATGCCAGGTCAGTCCCACACACAGGCCTGGCCTCCGTTTAAGCACAGGGATTAGGAGCCATAGGCACGCCTGGCCAGAATGAGCTTTTTCAGTGTATTAAAAATGAGGGGCTACCTTTGAGCCACCATATCCCTTGCTTCTGTTTTCAAAAACAAACATATTAATGTTTGCTTTGTCTGTAAATGACATACCTCTTTAGCTCGCTCTTTAAAAGCGGAGGATGCATTCGCACATTGTTAGTAATGATGTACTCCAGGAAAGGTTTTCTGGTTTAAAAGGGGTACAAGTACTGCCATGGGGAGTACATCAAAGGTTTTAATGGGGTCCTTTAGATGAAGGTAGATAATTATAGACAATACTGAAAATAACGGTGGCATATGTCATAGGTGGGTGCCATAGTTACTGCCCTGGACCTAAAAGGGAGCTCCAGAATAAAGCTGAAAATCTCTGCTCTTTGATATCATATTAACTAGCCTATTTTCCTTTTCCTTTTCCTTCTGTCTGAAAAAATACAGTTTTTATTTTATATAAAGTCAAATTATTATTGCTTCTGGCTGTATACAGGTACTCATAACTGTGGGAATCTTACACCTGTGTTTATGTGCATATTAGAAATAACAGCACTGGCAATAGAATGCAACGATGTATACAACATGATTTTGCAATCATCACTGTGGCTTTAAGTTGTTTTTTACCAATGAAAACTATTTTTCCATCATGATTATAGAGTTCTGACCCAAAGGCCTTGTAACTAGTCTTGGTGAACATAGCAATGTAGTTATAGGTAAGCATATATGGGTGCATATACTTGGCGTTTAGTTGAGTCATTTTGAATGGACTCCTTTGTGTTTCTGTGGCAGGTCTCCTGCAACCCGGTTCCGCTGGTACCAGCAGGCTCCCTTCGACAAGCAGCAGACCTGGGCCCTGGACAACCTGTACATTGGAGACGGCTGCCCAGATATGTGCTCAGGACATGGCCGCTGCCAGCAGAACGCCTGTGTGTGAGTAACAGGGGCAGAGACATGTGGAGGAGTGTGGTTTTTATCACTGAAGATGTGAGAGGAAAGCCAGGCTTCATGAACCCAAAACTACTACTACTATACTAATACTACTACTACTATTACTATTACTAATACTACTACTACTATTACTAATACTACTACTATTACTATTACTAATCCTACTACTATTACTAATACTACTACTACTACTACTACTACTACTACAACTACAACTACAACTACAACAACTACTACTATGTTTTGTACAGTAATAATAATAACTTTAGTACTTCTGTACATTTACAGACACTGAATAGAACATGCAACTAAATTAAAGTTGCAACAAATTAAAGTTGTCTTACTCAAGTAAATTCCTATGGATGGCTAACACAGACTTGTTGAGTGTGGATTGGTGTGTACTGACCCCGTTTCCCCGCCCCCTCCCCAGCTGTGATGCAGACTGGGGGGGCGAGTACTGTGACGAGCCCCAGGCCTCCCTGCCCCCCCAGCTGAAGGACAGCTTCAGCCGCCCCCCCTCCCCGAGCAGCTGGCACCTTCTGACTGGGGGCAAGCTCAGCACTGTGTGTGGGGCTGTAGCATCAGGAGCAGCACTGCACTTCAGCGGGGTACGAGTGCTGAGCTCTCTATGGCTTTCTGTCTGTCTGCCAGTCTGTGTTTCTCTCTGTTTCTACTTCTCTGCCAGTTAGTCTGTCTGTCTGTCTTGTTTTCATAATGTTATTTATGCCTGTCTAACTCTTTGTACGGTGACTGGCAGGCTGTTCATTACCTTCTTTGTCTTGCCTTCACTTTCCTATTTAATAAGAATGAATGAATCTGAAATGTCCATGTTCTTGTGTCCATATTCCGGGTCTTCCTGCCAACAGAGCTGCACCCGTCAGCTGGTCACAGTGGACCTGAACCTGACCAATGCCGAGTTCATCCAGTTCTACTTCATGTACGGCTGCATGATCCCACCTAGCAACCGTAACCAGGGTGTGCTGCTGGAGTTCAGCCTCAATGGGGGCATCAGCTGGAATCTTCTCACCGAGATCTTCTACGACCAGTACAGCAAGCCAGGGTAGGCCATACATACAGGACACAAACCAAACACACAGCGACAACCATAAACCATAAACATAGGACACATAAAGTACAGTATACAGGCCTGTTAGGTTGACTCTGTTGTTATCCAGTTATACACAGTTATACATACAGTATACAGTGCTTGATGGGTAGACCTCAATAGTACCAGGGCAAACTAGATACTCAAAAACTAGCCAGTCTTCGCTTACCCAAGTAAAACCCCTCAAGCAGAGATGCCTCCATGGAGTAAAATATACAGTTATACAGCATAATACGCCCAGTTGTAAACCATTCTAAAGCAACATTTTCCCCAGGTCTTATCATGTTGCCCATGTCTCTGTGCACAGGTTTGTGAATGTTCTGCTTCCCTCTGCTGCCCGGGAGGAGGGAGTGCGTGTGCGTTGGTGGCAGCCGCAGCACGACGGGTCGGACCATGGCGACTGGGCATTGGACAACGTGCTGATCGCTGGCTCTGACCCCCACGCTCAGATCCTGGATACATTCGGAGGGGTGGCCCTGCCCAACCATGAGAGAGCCCCCGCTGATGGAACGCCCACTGGGCGAATCGCCCTTCTTTCCCAGCCTGAGGAGAGCGTCACAGGTACCATCTTGGGTTACAAATGTGGATGGCGTTGATGATGAGGGTGACGATTATTATTATTATTATTATTATTATTATTATTATTATTATGTTCATATTATTTAATTATTTATTCCAGTGGTCTAATTGTGGAGTAAATACACATGTATATCTGTTAAGCTCCTAATTCAGCATAAAAACGTAATTCCAGTTGTCACAAATTCAGTGGCTGGCAATTCAAAGAACACAGTTTCAATCTGAAGACGAGGTGCAAGGCAAATTGCATACAGTACAAACAGCCCTCTATTATTCATATTTATGAGGATTTCAAATATGTGGTCAGTTAAGGAGGACTTGCAATAACATTCTGACTGACAGAACTGTAAATGTAATGAGAGAACAAACAGTATTATCTGAATTATATAATTATATGTATATTAAAGCATGAAGTGCTCATGATTCTGTTTAAACAGTTGCCTTTATTGTGAATACTGCTGTGAGAAATAAGTTGCGAGTGAATTTTTGTGTAATTGAGCATGATTAGTAATGTTATGATTAAATTACTAATTTAGGGGATTCAGGCAGGGCCATAGAATGATTGTTAATGACTGCTCACCAGGTGGCTTTATCACCATTTTGCCGCTGAAGGAAACACATTGTATTGCAGGCCATTAAGTCTGATTGTCAGACATGACATTATCTCTCTATCTCTCTCCCTCTTTCTCTCTCCCCTCTTTCTCTCTCTCTCCCTCTCTCTTTCTTCCTCTATTTCTCTTTCTTTCTCTCACTCTCTTTCTGTTTTGCTCTCTGTCTCCCTCTTTCCCTCTCTGCGTGTCAGTGAGTGACCACTGGCTGTTCTCTGAGGGCTGCTCAGTTCAGCGGTTCTGTGGCTCTCCGGATGGGGTGATGGTATGCGGCAGTGTAGACGGGCGGGAGGTATACGCCGTCACGCACGACATCATCCCTGACCGAGGCTGGGTCATGCAGTTCAAGGTTTGTCTTATTTTTCAGTGCGATTGTCAGGGAGTGTGTTTGTTGAGGCAGTAGTGGTCTTGAGGAACCTGTTGGTCTGTACACTGAGCTGTGTTTGCGTGTGTCTGTGTACACAGATGGCAGTGGGCTGTGGAGTACCAGAGCGACAGACGGAGAGGCAGGTGCACGTCCAGTATTCTGTAGATTTTGGGGTGTCCTGGAAGTACCTGGTGCTCCAATGCCTGCCGGCGGACCCACAGTGTGGGGGCCAGGTGTCCCAACCCTCTGTGTTCTTCCCTGCTGAGGGGTGGAAGCGCGTGGTTTACCCCCTGCCCGAAAGCCTGACTGACACGTGAGTCTCTGCTCTGTCTAGAAACCAGATTCTGCTTAACCTAGTGGTGTTATAGAACTCTGAGTAAATTAAATTGTATGTTGTGTGCGTAAATTAAATTGTATGTTGTGTGCGTGTGTGTGTGTGCGTGTGTGTGTGTGTGTGTGCAGGGCGGTGCGGTTCCGGTACTACCAGCAGCACTCAGACACACAGTGGGCGGTGGAGAACTTCTACATCGGGCCGTGGTGTGAGGGCCACTGCGGGGGACATGGGGACTGCCTGGACCAGCGCTGTCTCTGCGACCCCGGCTTCTCTGGGCCCAACTGCTACGCCAGCACTCCTCTCAGGGTGCTGTACTAACCTCCACAGACTCATTCTGTATTTCTGTACACATTACCCAGCATTCTTTTCTTCTCACACCCATCCCACCACCCATTCACAAGCCAGAGCAGGCATTAATGGAACGTAGACATGCTTCACTCACAACACTTATTTTAACAATGGACACTTGAGTCTAATTCAGTTTTTGTTCTTGGAATAATTTTTGTCACATCAGTCTTGTTGTTGGAGTTATGCTAACAGTATTGTTGCTGGTTCTGTATGTCCTGTGGCAGTTGTGGTGGTTATGACAGATTTACACAGCTCATTATCCGTCTGTTTGACCCCTGTTCCCGCCCCACAGGCCACTCTGAAGGAACGCTTTGATTGGGAGGGCACGCCAGGGCCTCAGTGGCAGATCTTGGAGGGGGGTCGCCCCTGCACCGACTGCGGGGTGCTGGTGGAGGGGACCGCCCTGTACTTTGGTGGGGCCGATGCCCGGCAGGCTGTCACCGTGGACATGGACCTCCGTGGGGCTAAGTTAGTATCAGCTCTCCTCCCATGTTGGACAGCTTCTCAGAAGATTCACAGAGCCATGCAGAATGTGTTCAGATTTCAGCTTAGAACAGAAGGAACTGGCACTTTAACCCAAAACAGAATACATGAAACTCGTCTCTCTGAGAGCCCTCACTATCTCTATTGTGTGCCTGCAGGTTTGTGGAGTACTGGGCAAGGATTGGCAGCACGGACAACATGACCATGTGCCACCGGCCGACTTGCCGCAAAGAGGGCGTCCTGCTGGACTACTCTACTGATGGAGGTATAAGACTGTGCACTAGCCTGCTACTGGTCTGCCGCTGGGATTACAGTATCGTAGCATCACTGCTGCAAGGCCTCAGTTCTACTATACCAGATTTACACTGCATACTACAAACGGCTCGCTGCTCAGTGGACATAGCGTATACCCTAAAGACAGAGACAAAGAATACGGAGGGCTCATTTAATTCAGCCTACGAGGTGTCCTACTCATTTCTCAGCAGGCCGCTGTGTACCGTATGCTGATTTCTAATCCATCCTTTATTGTTATACTAGACCTAAATGTTCACTCAGCTCTGCGGTTTTCCATTGCACCAGTGTAAATGTTCTATACAAAGCAAATTAATTAATTGGACTAATTAATCCCGGGTAATTGGCTGGAACAAAAAGCATCAGGCACAGCCATCATTCTGGAGCTGAGCCTGACACTCCCAGTCTAATTAGGGGAAGAAGGGAGGCAACTGCAGCTCATGGTGAAAATGAGACTAAGAACTTGACTTGTCTTCTGAATAAGGATGAAATATGCGTGCAGTTGATATGGTACTTTGCATTAAAAAGTCTCTCTCTTGCTCTCTCTGTCTCTCCCTCCCTTTTTCTCAGGTGTGTCATGGACCCTGCTGCACGAGATGGACTACCTCAAGTACGTGTCGGTGCGGAGGGACTACATCGTGTTACCAGAGGGGGCGCTGTCCAACGCCACCCGTCTACGTTGGTGGCAGCCCTTCACCATGTCCTCTGGCCTGGCGACTCCCAGCCTGGAGCGTGCTCAGTGGGCCCTGGATAACGTCCTGGTGGGCGGGTCCGACATCAACCCCAGCACCCTGCTGGACACCTTTGACGATGGTGTGTGGAGAAATGTCTGGTATTGTGTGATGTTGCATTAACCTAAGGACAGCTTTGGTCCTCAGAACATTTATTTAATATCATTTATTGATATCATAATCACAATATTTATATTGTTTTGCAAAAATAACATTTTTGGTTTACCCTCCCCACGTGCTTTGAGGTTAAAAGGGAATTGTTCTGTCGACATCATGCTGATTATTCTCTCTGCTTCCCCCTCCTTCCTCTTATTGCTGTTCTTTCTCTCCGATTCCTCCCCTTGCCATGATGCTCCGCCCCTCAGAGGGCGTGTCTCACGAGGAGAGCTGGAGCTTCTACCCCAACGCTGTTCGCACAGCCGGGTTCTGCGGTAACCCCTCTTTCCACCTGTACTGGCCCAACAAGAACGAGGATGGAACACATAACATCCTGGCCACCCGGGAGCTTATTGTACAGCCGGGCTACGTCCTGCAGTTTAAGGTCAGTTATGACCTATCACATTCTGCATCCGTGCCACTTCCCCACCCCCACCCCCACCCCCCCTCATATCGCCCCACCCCCTTCTAAACTTACAGACAGCATTCTGAGTCACCTGCTTATCGTTACTCTACGCAACCCCTCCTTTTGTCAAGTTTAAATTACTGTTCAAGTGAAAAACATTTAATTCAATTTACATAAAATGTAAGTTATTTAAAATTATTTCCGTCTCACTTTCTGTAGATTGTGGTGGGCTGTGAAGCAGACAGTTGTGAGGACCATCACTCAGTGCTGCTGGAGTACAGGAAGGACGCCAGGTAAGAGAGATAGAGAGAGAGAGAGAGAGAGAGAGAAGGAGAGAAAGAGAGAGACGCCCCTATGGCCTAATCCTCTTTTCCCATTGAGCCTCCTACTCCTACTCATTGCTCAGGGAGCTGGAGATGCAGCTGTCAATCTGATTTCTTCCCTCCCCAATGCCCTGCAGGTCAGACTCTTGGCAGTTGGTACAGTCCGAATGCCTCCCCTCTTCAGTGAACAACGTGGGCTGCTCTCCCTTCCAGTTTCATGAGTCCACCATCTACAGTCCTGTCAATAGCTCCAGGTGGTCTAGGGTCACCGTCCAGCTGCCTGACCACGTGTCTTCTGGGTACGTGGTTGTGTCTCCCTGGGGTCACTGCATGTCCACCTCGCTTGGGTTTCACAGGTTAATGGGCCTCTGAGGACCACTACCCCACCTCTTTGCTTTCCATTAGTGGGGTCATCATTCACAGCATTGCATTCCCTGTGAATCTTAATGCCCGTGGCTGTGGTTATGAGCCGCCTATGATTTGTTTTTAACTTACGCTTCCCCCTGCCCCTCTTGTCCGCTGCAGAGCGACACAGTTCCGCTGGATACAGAGGGAGGGCGCCGGTGAGCGGCATGGCTGGGGAGTGGACCACGTATACATTGGGGAGGCGTGTCCTGGGCTTTGCAGCGGCCATGGCTACTGCACCAGTGGCGCTGTTTGCATCTGTGATGAGGGACATCACGGTGAGCGAAAAAAAGAACCTTACAACTAAGCATATAGTTACATCTGAGTGAGCACTGTGGTGTGGGTATACTGTCTGTTTCTCTGTCATTTTCCTTTTTATCCATTTACCACTTCCGTGCCTCTCTCTCTCTCTTTCTGTCTTTCTCTGTCCCTCCCTCCCTCCCTCCCAGGTGACGACTGCTCCCTATCCAGCAGTGACCTGCCTAGCTCCATCAAGGACAACTTTGAGTCAGGGAGTGTGTCAGAGGAGAGCTGGCAGCTGATCCATGGAGGCGGCGTGGGCAGTGGGTGTGGCCAGCTCTCGCCCCACGCCCACGGGGACTCGCTCTACTTCAACGGCTGCAAGATGAGGCAGGCTGTAACCAAGCCCCTCGATCTCACTCGAGCCAGGTAGGGGTGTCTCCTCTCAGACAGGGGTGTAAAGTGGGGGGGTCCATTACTCGTTCCATCATGAGTTTTCCCTCTCATCTATCCTACAATAACCAGAAACCTCTGTTCTATTCTGCGTCTGTTAGAGATCCTATAAAATCCAAAGGTAGCAAGCACTCAACCACAGCTAGTCAGTGAAGTGAAATAACAACAGTGTATGAATTCTCCTTATTCAGCATATCCTTCCAAAGTGCTGCAGCTGTCAAGATTTGTTGGCAAATTGGCCCCAAAGCAGAATACATACACTTTTCGCCCTTTTGAAGTTTTACTGGCATGCATGCTTTTGATGTTTTGTGGGTAGTTTCGGTATAAATTAATAAAACTGAAATAAGGTGAAACCGATCTATGGGTGAACTTTAAGGGTGGTTTCTCCTGACAAATTTTCCTATTGAACTCAATGGAAAAATAAGAAACCCTTCAAGTTATCCATCCATATCTACTGTATTTCTGGCAGCAGAGTGATGGCTTCAGGCTTGTTTGATACGTCAGACCCTTGATGACTTACAGCCATTTAGCCAACCATGTGTTCCATACTGTTCCAGTGTAATTTACAGCTAAATCTAGTCCCACTTCCCAATTCCCATAGAGATCAATTCAAATGCAGAGAGGTTATAGTATCGCTTGTAGGAGTATGAGAAAATAAGATATCAAGTCTTTTGATATTGTTGGGTCACAGACATCAGGAAGTCATGGCATGCAAAGGATATGCGACCAAATATAAAAAATGATTACTTTATTCTACATTATGTTAAACTGTCCAATATTTTTTGATGGGGGGGACTATGTACAAAGGTTCTATAATTTCTAAACGGTTCATCTGATATGGATGAAAATACACTCAAATTAAATTTGACAGTCTGCACTTCAACCTCATTGTCATTGTATCCTTTCAGACTCAAAGTGCTAGAGTACAGATCCAAAATAACAAAAAATGTGTCACTGTCCAACAAATTATGGCGCTTACTGTATATCTGTGAGGAATACAAATAATAAGCTCTTGTTTTTTTGCTGTATTTTGTGTACACCAGTATATCTGTGTGATTGACAGCATCAGCCAGCACTGTTAACCGGAGTTGGTCTTCATGTCTCCCTCCTGCAGCAAGATCATGTTCGTGCTGCAGATAGGCAGTGTGTCTCAGACGGACAGCTGCAACACGGCGCTGGATCAGCCTGACACCGTGGACCGGGCCGTTCTGCTGCAGTACAGCATCAATAACGGGGTCAGCTGGCATGTCATCGCCCAGCACCAGCCCAAAGACTTCATTAAGGCCCAGAGGGTGTCCTACAACATCCCACTGTGAGTACATGCTAACGGAGCACAGCTAACACATTATTATTATTATTATTATTATTATTATTATTATTATTACACTGCCACAGTTTAACGTGTTTAGTGTGCAGCAAAATGCACATCATAATGAGACTGGCTGGCATTTGCACTGATACGTGGTGAAAACACTGACACAGGTTTATGCATTTATACAATCTATGAACATATAGACTTCGTACATATGGCATAGTACTGGGACTCTATTCTGCCATAGCCTGTTCTATCCTGGTACCTTCAGTTCCAGATCTTACCCCTTTCCCCCCCCTTTTCTGTCCCCCAGGGAGGCGAGGGTAAAGGGGGTGGAGCTGCGATGGTGGCAGCCTCGTCATGACGGCGCCGGTCACGACCAGTGGGCGTTGGACCATGTGGAAGTCGTCCTGTGAGTATCTCTGCTAGCGGTGCCCCTGCTGTCTATCCACACCCCCCTACCCCCCAACACTAGCACCACCCCCCAGCACGTCCTGCAAGAAACACGCACCTTCACCTGTCTCACACACACACCACACCCACCCACCACTAATCCAATCAACTACTTTCAACACACTGCATTCTGCCCCCCCCAAAAAATGTATTCAATTGTGTGTAAGTTTTGGGCCAACAAGCTTGAACGCTACAGTCTGCTGGAATATACTCTGAAAATAATTAATTGCAGTTTTGGAATTTCTTTCCATGAATTTGCAATTTATTTTTGGAGGGAATGAGAGGTGGAGTGAGACCGGCCCTCTGCATGGTGAGGCCCTGCCCCCCCCTCCACCCCTTCGGCGCACATGCGCCCAGCCCTGCGGCTTTGTGAAACCTGCTCCTTCTGCTTCATTAGCGCACAGCTATCCGCCCAGAATGGCTGCAGGCTTATGGAGTCGCCAGTGACAAAGAGATCATTTCTGTGCACATCCATAATCTCTGAAAAACCTGCAGGCTACAACATGCAAAAAGCCCAATGCTTCTCATTTGGTACATTAAATGTAGTCAGTACAGTCTATGTACACTTCTCTCAGCTGCCAGTCAAAGACTGATTTCAGACATACAGCCTTTATCTTGTGCTCCCTGTCTTCGTGTTGCGAATAAGGAGATGGATATTTTGAAAGCCACCAGTCTTGTAAATTTGAGTGACTTTTCTACCAGTCTCAGTCCCAAACTGCCTGGGTTTTGGTCAGACGGCTGTAATTAGCACGGTGACGCAGAAGGACCCTACAGCCCCACTCTTCTGTATGGACACAAGTAAAACAGGAAGTTCCTGTGCTTTCTGACTGAGTCTCTCACTGTTCTCTTCAACCGTTGACCTCAGGCCTACTGGACACCGTACCGCGATCCTCACAAAGCTTTCTCTCTTCCTTCTTTTTATTTGTCTTTCTTGTTAATCTCTCCATCCCTGTGATTCCTGTTTACGTGGTGTTTTGCCATCCCGTCATGCCGCTCCTGCTCTCTCCATTGGGCCATGTTTTGTTTTACCGCATTGCTTCCTTCTTTTCTCCTCTGCCTGTTTTCTGTTGGTGCCCTCATCTCCTTCCCTACTGCTCCCTCTCTGTACCCTGGGTCACCTCTATATCTTTCCATCACTCTCTATCTCTGTCTCCCTCTCGCTGTGTCTCTATCTCCCTCTATCTCTGTCTCCCTCCATTTCTCTGTCTCCCTCCATCTGCTTTTCTATCTCTTTTGCCCTCCATCTCTCTCTCTCTGTCTCCCTCCATCTCTCTTTCTCTACCTCTTTCTCTGTCTCCCTCCAATTCTTTCTCTTTCTCTCTGTCTCTCTCTGTCTGATTCTCGTTCCTTCCTTTTCCTCTGTCTGATTCTCGTTTTCTCTCTTCTCTCTCCCACTCTGCTTCTTGACCCCTGCCCTTCTACTTTCTTCCTCTTCTCTCCTCCCTTCTCCTCTCTTTTCCACTCTACCCCTCTCTACTCCACTCCTCTCCTCTCCCCCCTGCCTCCCCAGGCCGGGTCTCCTGGCCCCCCAGACCTTTCTGCGAGGCAGCTGCCCCCTCCTGCCCCTCCCCTCTCGCGCTCTAACCTCTGCTCTCTTCTGTATTCTGCTCCCTGTGGCATGGCTGTAGAGTCAGGTAAGTTCTCCGCCTCTTCCGGAATGCAGCCCCCACTCCTCCCCCAGCACCACCACCTTCACCTCCTTCGCCTCCACCTTTTTTTGGCCTTCATCCATCTTTCTGTATGTCCCTGCCTAACCCACAGAGTCACAGGTGACCCCCGACCCCAAACCTTCAGAGCAGCCTTCTAAAAGTTTGGTGGGTGATACTGTACCTGGGTTCGCTTCTTTAAGGAAAACTCTTTCCCACATGTGACCTCAAACAACAGTATAAATTCATAATATATAACATTTAAGAATAACTTAATTGATTAACCATAAGGGCATAACACATGCATGAATGGAAGAAGAAGAGGAGGAGGAGACTGTGACAGCTGATTGGAAGTCATAATACTGGCGCTGCTGTTAGCAATTCCCAGAAATCTGTGAGAGTCGAGGTGTATGTGTTGAGAAGATTAAAAATCCCAGTAATTAAACTTGATAGGTAACCCTTAATACTTCAGTGAACCCTTTCAGTCTACTTTATGTTTAGTTTTGTGTAAAATGTGAGTATAAGGGCTCTCTGAATGCTAGTAACTGTACTATAAGGCCTCACCCACCCATTGTTAGTTAGAAGCTCCCCCTTTTCAAATGAGCTTGGGTGAGACAGCTACATTGTTTTAGGTATTATTAAAACTTTATACATTTAAAATGACAGGCTTCCTGTCACTGGCCTGTTGTAATGGCCCAAACATTGTTTCACCAGAGAGCTAGAAAGGGTCAAACGTGGCAGAATGGGAAGTAGCCCCTGCTGGTCTCTGCTCTGGCTAGGACCAAACTGACCCAGGGGAATTGATCTTGTCAGCCTGACGCCTGTCCCCCCCACTGACATTTGCTGAAGAAACTAGATAAGACAGGCTGCCAGAGAGGCAGGTCTCCCACCGACGCAATATAATAAGACCTTGACATTGCTGGTCTATGGCTGAAACATCTTGTATAAGGGCAGGTGTAATTAACATTGGCAAGCAGGGCAAGTGGAGGCTATCCATGTGCTCATTTCTTATGAATGGCATACATACACCAATTTTTCATTCACAAATATCATGTACACAAGTCTTGTGCATTTAAAATTTTGTATTCTTATTAAATATGCCAAGTTTCGAAAGAGCTCACTTTATGCTGACTGAGTGGATTCCAGCTGTGCATTTTAGATTACGTTATGTTGTGTTTATGATTACATATACAGTATATGCATAGATATACATTGTTTCTTTGGCATTTGCAAGCCTATAGCTTTAGTCTGTTTATTGCTCTTTAGTTGTGATTGTGTGTAGATCTCTGGTGTGTGTAATGGCGGTGAACAGTATTGTATGTTACCTTGACAATACGCTGAGGTTTGAGTCACGGAAACAGAATAGTAAGGAGAGACCAATGGAATTTGTCCTCTTATGTCATCTAGATACAGGTCCAGATGCTCTCTGATTTATACAGTTTGGAAGGTGATAGGACCCATCATGCCTCAAACACAGATCTCAGATCAGGTTCAAAGGCTCTTCTGGATGTAGGCCCATCCCCAACAACTTCTTCATTACTGACCCTGAATCAGTCACGCCACTCCGATACACAAGCAACGCTGTGAATGTGAATGCATAGCGGTTTATCCCTCCGAGGTTCCGTCTTATATGCCCTCAGATTCACGTCACCGCTTGTATGACTCTGTGGTCTTTGTGTATTGGACCGTTCCGGAGTTACGGACACGTTCGTACCCACATTTCATCCTGTAGCTGTCCTCCCCCCCCCATCTAACACCCTGCATGGCTTTATGAGTGTGCTACACACCTCTGTCCTCCCCACCCCCAGATCTAACCCTCCCAGCCCGTGGCTTGCCCTGAGCCGTTAGATGGGGTGTCCTGCTTGTACCTCCCTACCAATCACATGGAGAGAATAGGGGGATGACCACAAGCCACATCCCACTCCTGCCAGTCCTCTGTCCTCCCCTCCCCCCTCCCCTCCCTGCTTTGCAGAGGCCGCTGCCTGCCCTGGCTGCACTCCTGGCACACTGGCACCGCCCTGCTGGATGGAAGAGGCACTGACAGGCTAAGCAAGAGCGATTATCACAGCTTTCTTTCGTCGGTTCACTTTGTTTCTTTTTCTCTCTCCCCCTACTCTTCTGTCCTTTTTTACTTTGTTTTTTTTTTGGGTTCGTTTTTGTTTATTGTTTATTTTTTTCTCTCCAGCATTGACCGTAACTTCAACTATGACCTCAAACACTCACTATAAAAAGCAGTCAGAGGTCAGACCTCAGATATCCTATCGCCTTCCTGCTGTTCCTCGCTGAGTCCTTGCGCTTTCAGAAAGAATCACATTTCGTTTGTAGTGATCTCGTGATTTAAACAGATGATATGAACGTAGCCTAAATCATTGCTTTAACTATTATTACGTTTTCCCAGCAACAACAACTATATTGTTGTTTCAGCCCTGTGCTGTTTCGGTTTTGATGAGCAGAATGGGATTTTTGGGGGAGGGGGGTTTGTATTTTCTCTAAAACTGGGGATATTGGTACATTCCTGGGAAGAAAACATTGCAAACCTAACCTGCATAAGCCTCCAGGGCATTTAATGGCCTTTAGTGACCAATAACGGAATATTTACCATCTAAATATCCTCTGTCTGAGTTAAATGTTTCATTGGTTAGTCAGCAAACACTGATGTTCTGGCCAAAGACCCTCAGTCATTTCCATGACACAACAATGCTCTGCAGGAAAAGCTCTTTGGTGATGATGAGATGTTGCTCCCTGCACCTGGATAGAAAGCATGGAAACAGCCTCGGGATGCATTCATTTTGAACGTTTTAAAGGAAACGTCAGAGGGAAAAGACCAGGGCCTGTGTGGAGGACCGGTCAGCATGAGTGTTTGAGGTTATGGGAGGAAACCAGAATGAGAATGACCTGCAAGCTGCCAGCATGGTCCTGTCTGTATGGACTTTCAGGACGGACCGGGTCCTGTCATTAATCGCGTGTCCCTCCTCTCTCCTCTCTGTCCCTCTCACTCTCTCTTTCTTTCCACAGCACTCGCAAACAAAACTACATGATGAACTTTGCACGACAGACCGGTCTACGCCACTACTACAGCAGGAAGAGGCGGGCACTGCGCCAGCGAGCCTGAACACAGAGAGGGGTTCACCCCGTGATCTGCCAATCACATATAAAAGCCCTCCTCCCCACTTTGCCCTGTTGACATAATGCCCTGATGAGTCCCACCCACCAGCGGATTCTAATCAGCCTTAGACCATTCCACCTCCCACAGCTCCACCCCCCTCTGACAGACACACGGGCCATCCGGTTAGACGCCTGGGAAGATCTGCACTGCAGCCATTGGAAAAGGCCTTCCCCTGGGAGAGCGATGGGAAGGATACGGCAACAGAGTGGCCATTTTGTTTACTTTCCATGGACTTTCAGGTTTATAATAGTTTTATTATTATTATTGTTATTATTATTATTGCTGTTCTTGTTATTATTACATTTATTGCGATACTACCCCTGGCCTTCCCCCTTCACTCTTCCTTTACCACACTGTGAAGTATAAAAATAAAAAATAAATCACTGAAGAAAGGGATCAGCAGTGGAGTGACATTAAAGTGTCAGGTGGGAAGACCCGCATCTATATCCCAAGAGGACAAAGTTGAAGACAAAGATGAGGATGACATTTTAAAACGAGTACTGTGTTCTTGCTGTTCTGTGTGTCTGTGGGTTCTTTTCGTGACAAGTTGATTGTGGTGTTCCGTTCATTCGTTCGTTCGTTTTATACTCACCTTTTTCAGCTGTTTCTTTTGCGTGTTTATCCCGGACGGTTGGTTGGTTGGTTGTTGGGTCGGTTGGTTGGTTGGCTGAGGGTTTCTCGGCCTCGGAGGCAGTAATGAAGAAAAGAAGGAAGACAAGGAGAAAAAAAGAACAAAACTAAAAAACTAAAAAACTTTCAAAGACTGAAAACTTTTGTTTATTATAATTTTTTTTATATATGTTGGTTCCCGAAATACAGATATTTATGGTAAAGTTCTCCACGTAATCTATTTAAGATGCACTGTGCGTGAAATCTTATTTTCTAGTGAAATGTTATTTTCTAGTGTTAAGTTATTAGGCAGTGGAGTTTGATGCTCTGACTGCAGCGCTGCCCCCCCCTCCCCCTCCCCCTTTCTCTCGTGCTGTTTCTCCCCCTTCCCCCCTCCCCCCTCCCCCCTCCCTTTCTCTGTTTATTTCTGATTCCCGGAGGTGAGGTCTGCCCTATCAGTGTTGTTTTTTGCAGTCTGTGTACTATGGACCCCCTCTCCCCAGTGTAACTCCAGTATAGCAATCTCCTGTATATATATGTATATCCACTCTGGGGACACCCAGCAGCCTTATAAAGGGAAATAAAGTACTGTCCAAACCTCCGTGCACACCCTGGCGTGCGTGTGTTTGTATGTAACGTATGCACACACGGTGTCAAATAGCAAAGATATGGATACAAGCATCACGACCCAAACTGCAGACCAACACTTCCAACAACATGTTGGAAACTTTGTTATTTTTGCCAGTCTACCAGAAACTGATGATGCTGATGGCACTTTTATTATTTTTTTATTTAAAAAATTTGGTGCCCAACGCGCGGCTGAGCATATCCAATTCCCACTACAATCCCACTACAATGGCCAATCGTCTGCAACCGCAGCTGTGTGCAAACCCCACTGCCGATTCGGGAGAGTATATATTCACAGCTCTCCGCCGAAACAGGTGGTGTCGCCAGCTGATTTTCACACAGCAGACTGCAGCAAAGTTCACACAGTCCGGAGTCAGAGGAGTGACCTTTCATATGTGGCTTTGACTGCAATCTACGGACGCCCGATCGACCAGCAGGGGTCGCTAGATAGCAATGCACACAGACCCGGTGAAGCTACCGGCCGCAGTCGGCACTGGCACGGACCGGATTCGATCCGAGGTTGTGAGGTTCATCCATGCCTCACAGTGCGGTGCTGTTTACGGATTTAATAAAAAATACAAAATTTTTTTTTTTACAATAACATAATCTCTTACATAAAGAGATTAAATTCTGGATTTAAGAATCAGGCAGGTAATTCTGGTCGTATAAACAATAGATAGTCAGGGTCACAATTGTAATATACACTTTTTAAGTAAAAAATGTAGCTGTATATTTAAGACAAAGTGACACTCCGTTGTATAGCAACCAGGGGGTGAAAAGTATTTTATTCGGCTAGGTCTGTCCAATTTAACTATAGAAAAGTTGTAGCCACCCAGTCCTGTCTCATAATGTGAGTCACGTAGAGCTGCTGCTTCTGGAGGGCTGCTGTGTCTGCTGAGTTTTCATGTGTTGCTTTACTTGCATGCCCTGGGTTTCACAAATAGTGTTGTGCCTCATCTGCATAGCAGTGAAGGCCAACACATAAGGGCTCATAACAATCGCTTATTTTCACTCCTTGCATCGCAAGCTTGGATGAGATCCGAGGAAGGGGGAATCGAGGCAACACGTATTAGGCAAATGGAATGTCCATGGTCAGTCAGGCGTCAGTTTGAAGCAACGTCAATTACTAATGACTTGTTCTACGCATAGTATGTTTGCGCTTAACTATAATGTTGTTTAGCCTCTTTTCATGAATAAATATGGTTTTTGTTAGTCTTAAAGAATGGGTGTAATTATGGATTAAAGTGCTTCATAATAAATGGAAAGGAATGGTAAGCACTTACATTTGTGTAGGGGTGTTCCTGCCATGTTTCCAACTGACAGATGTGGAGGGGTGCATCATTTATACGTCACTCATTCTGAAAAAAGGACTTGCACAAAGGCTGCACTTGTGTATCATCACTGGAGCCTCCTCCGGGAGCCTCCTCACTCCAAGGAGCATTTAAGGAATTAGAATGTTCTTAAAGACGACGGACCTCGATCGAATTCTGGGTCACGTGAGGAGTGGCCCAGGATACGAGGACGGGTATAATAAGCGATTGGAATGAGCCCCAAGTCACCGCACCAAGCTGTAGAACGTATAGGAACCTTGTGGGACTCCATATGCCATGTTACAAAGATCAGAGAAAACTGTCATCTCCACTGACTTAAATCTGTCAAAGGCACGCTTCAGCCAAGCCCTGAGAGTTCATCTCCAGCTAAGTAAAGCAGAGTTTTAGTCAGTCTTGATCATTTTGATGATCAGTGATATCAAAGGCCACACTTTGGTCCAAAAGACCAGCACAGTTTTTGGTCTCAAAGTATATATATAACTCAAATCTTCAATTCATTATGGTCTACCACTTTCTCAGTGTGTTTTTTTAATGAAGAAAAGAGAAAAGTAGGACTGGACTACTTGGTGTTTTTGCCTTAATTGTGCTACAAGTACTTTTTTAATAAATTACTTTGCATAAATTGTAATGGGATTTAGCACATATTCCCTGTGAAATATGTAGGCACCGAGGCACAAGATTTAAAAAAAAATCTTAAATAATTATAGGTAGGTCTGTAATCCTCGTGTCTGGATGTTCCTCAAGCATACAAATCTGGAAATGACATCTAAGTAATAAAAAGCTTATACACATAAAACATGTTTATTTAGACAGACAAAAAACACTGGAACAGAAGTCTTTAAACATGTCACACAAAGGAAATAAAAAAATGTCTCAATGTAAAATGTTTCATTATTATTTACAAGGCTGTTTCTCATTTGCTTGATATCCTCCACAGGATCTGAGGCAAATGATCAACTCTCAATGTTCGCTTTTGATTCAGAGAGCAGATATAAAAAGTTATGCAGGCCAAGAGGTTCCTCTGATGAAAATCTGCTCCTGGTTAGGGTTGGCTTCCAAACCTAAAACCCTCTACTATCCTGGAGAGGTTTCACCAGAGGGAGTGGTCCTCTGCTTGTTCATTCTTTTAAAATTACCCAGACTCCCGTGCCTGATGCATTGTTGAAGTCCGTGGAAGCATTAGCTTAGCCGGGCAGGTAGAATGATCGCTGCAGCCGTTGCCAGGGCGATGGTTGCAGAGTAGACTGAGCTGCGTGAACCAGAGTTACAGTAGTGCCAGTCACAGCAGCTGTAGCTCATGGTAAAGTTGATCCCTTTGTAAAGGATGGTGTGTTCCAAGCGGCAGTCTTGCTCAGACATGCACCCCCGTGCGGAGAGTGCAACCCGGCCTCCGTAACGGCCGCTGGCTGTGAAACAGAGTTCCTGTGGCGGGCACTCAGCGAGGACGAGGCGACAGGCCTTGCTTTCCGGCAGCAGGGGGCAGTAGTAGCAGAGCAGGTTCTCACAGTGCAGGGCTGGCAGGAGCAAGCATACACACAGCACCACAGAGACAGCCCTCGGAGGAGAGAAACTGACAAAGTAAACGGCACGAGCAAGAAATTAGGTTTCTGAACACGGGATACACAGGGCAGCCCCCCCCCCCTTTGATTACAAAAGGCAACATTGACCGTTTTAGATATTTATGAGAAAGTGCTCAGTTTACCAATGCACTGTGTGCTCTTGCATTGCTACAGGGCCCCGTTTCACAAAGCAGGATTATGGAGTTCACTGGATAACAGCACTGAGTAGAATCCTCCCAAATCTGGAACATGGACTGAAGTAAAAAGAGCTGTTCCGGGTTTTACTCAGTGCAGTTACCCAGCTAACTCACTAATCCTGCTTTGTGAAATACCCCCCAGCTCTGAAATGGCATCATGTTCAGAAGACCATTGTTAAAACGGGAATAAACAAACTTCTAATGACCACTGAATAGCAGACTTCAGAAAAAAACGTAAGCCATTTCATGCTAGCAATTGAGTATGCATGTACAAGAGGCAATCATAGCAAATACTATTTGCAGGTAATTGCCAAGGAATCACCAGTGGGGCTCTACAAAGAAAATACACAGGTGAAACTGTAATGAAGTAACTTAATGTAGTGCTTGTTGAAGCTCTGCTTTACAGGTTGCAAAACAAGGCATTTATCCATAACAAAATTGTGGTTCCATGTTTTTGTATGCTGAGCACAGCATTGAAGAGAGCTTTTTAAATTTACACATTTACCAACAGTACTTCACCACTAGTAATAGTCTCAAAATGGCTGATTACAATGTTAATTGCTGACAGCCTGTCACATAATCACCGTCATTCCTTACTCTGTTGTCCATCTGGGCTTTAATGACCGCTACAACACACCAACGCCAGCTCACACATGCACTAAGACAGTGCTTTTGTAAGAACTAAATGGAATAGGTATAAATGATGCTCATTATTGGAGGATTTTTATTTATTTACAAATATGCTGGTTTAAATGGTATTCAGGCATCTTTTTGTGGCTACCTAATCTGGATGAAGCAGACTATTCAGAAAAGGCTGTTTAAAGATTGTCATCCAAGTAATGACTGAAATTTTGCTACGAGATTCAATTTCATTCAGAAAGCACGCCATTTTTCTGCCTTTTGTTTCCCATCTCACCTGTACATCCTTGCTATGCCACAGTTTGATTTGAATCTCAAGGATCTCAGTCTGGAAGGACTGATGGAAGAACAGAGGTCGAGTGTCAGATTAACAGGACTCTGGTGCTTTATTGAATCTCCAATTACACCTGAATGAATACTCCACCCACTTAGAGGTTACTATTTGAACACACCTGAGAGAGTCCCCCCGCCCCCCTTTCTAATACACCTGAGAACAGTTACACCAGTCCACCAACTCAATGAAAGAGTCTGGATAAATATCTGAAAAATATTTTATTGGCTGCATATCCAAATTACAAATTGAAGATGTCAGCAGTGGTCAGTTATGACGTGAGGGAGATCACATTATATCTTGGGCCCAGGAGAAGGGTGTGTCGACACTGTTCTCTTCTGAGTTAATCAAGTCCTTTTTCTCTCCTCTAAAATTACTATTCTCACATGACTTTTTACCACACATTTAATGCCAACCAAAATTTTGGTGAAATTTCTTAATTTCTTCCAGTCTGCATTGGTCAGTTCAAAGCCTCACAGGACAGCAGTCCCCACCCCCTGTTCCTGGAGATCTACAGTACTGTAGGTTTGCGTTTCAAGCCTAATTTGGCACACCTGACTACTAATTAGCAGCTCAACAAGCTCTAGTTGATAAATGAGGTGTGCATTGTCAGGGTTGGAGTGAAAACCTACAGGACAGTTGATCTCCAGGAACAGGGTTGGGGGACAACTTCTATAGGACCTTTAAACCTGGATCCACTTTAGCGGTGTTTTGTGTTTTTTTGTAAGCTGTTGTCCTCTGGGCAGTCATCCACTGTGGTGTTCATGGTAATGCCCCCTTTGTGGGAGCTGAGCGTCTTTCCAAACAGCATCTTCAGAGTGTTGTCCAGCTCGGGTGGCAGGTTGCACCGGTCCTGGCAGCAGCAGGTGTAGTTCATGGAGTAGCCGACGTTCATCAATTCAATGGGCTGCACAGTGCCGCACAGCTCCCGTGACACACAGCCTTGGGCAGACAGGATGTGGATGCTTCCGTGATAAAGCCCCCTGCCGGAATAGCAGCGCTCCTCAGGCTTGCACTCTGTGGTGAAGGTTCGGTAGGTCAGCCCTTTGCGTTGCAGTGGGCAGAAGTTGCACAAAAGGCCGCTGCTGGCCAGCAGAGGGCCCAGGAGGCAAACGCACAAAAGCGCGTACTGACAGGGGCAGGCCACACACAGGGCTTTGTTCAGGGTCAACCTGACAAACAACCAACATCACAAAATGTGTGTCATTAACATTATTCACACAACAGCTGATGCTTTATGGCTCAATGACATTTGCATAGCACGACACCCTTTGGAATTTGTTACATTTGGAAGCATGATAATTATAGCGAAGAAGGTGTCAGGAGCACTCCGTGAATAAAATCGGACACTGGTCTAGCAAAAATATTTATTAGGACAATTACAGCGTGAAGCATGATAATTAGACAGCGGTCTCAGTGGTAATGGTTGGCTTGCTAAAGATGTAATCCCCTTTCACCCTGAACATAAAAAATGGTACGCTCACATTAAAATGTTAAGCCTATGCTTGAAGTACAACCAGAAAGAAGTGATTTGCCCCCCCATAATTTTATTCAGGTGGCAGTCTTTTAAAGGTTGTTAATGTACAAATGTATAGAATTCATAAATATTTGAATGCTCCTTCTGACCAATAAATAAATAAATGCCAAGGTGTATTGTGGCGTGCAATAGACCCAAATGCAGTTGCTCACCTGAACATAATCTCTTGTTGCTGCACCATCGCTGGGTCTGTATTGGGAATAGTCTTGTGGATTTGAGCCGCAGGCTGAAAAGTGGCTACAACCTGACCAGAGATGGTACCTAATTGGATTATATCTCAGTCTGGAAGAGATGTGCAGGCTTGCATCTAATTGGTTGAGGTGTTACTGTTTCCAGGCCTTTGTTCACAGTTCACACACAGCTGAACATCTCTCATCAGATCATCTTTGGAAGAGGATGTCATTGATTAGAGGGGCACAATTACTCTAATGAAGTGAGTCTGGGCCCACATGAACACAATTAAATTATATTTGCCATGAGGAAGGGCAATTAGCACAATGAGGCACTGAACATACTGTAATAAGTAAATTTTTTCCCTGAGATTTTTAATCTTTATTCAAAACTGCACAGCACAGTTTTGACATAGATTTGTGGATATTATAAGACTAACTGATTTAGATATAAGATGTAGCTGGTATTGGTTATTCAGATTCCATAACAATTTTCTGTATGTAGTAACATTTTTATATAAAACTTTTTGGAAATAAAACAAATAAAACAAATAAAACATACTGCAGAAAATATAGTTAACAGAAATATAGTTATAATATATATATATATATTTTAATAGCCAACTAACTTTTACATTTGCCAATTTATTATGAACTGTTGTTATATCTTTCCTAATCTTAATAGACCTAATATTGTTTATTTCTGTCTATTTTTCCACAGGATTTATAATATATTGCACTATATTCCATTGCAGTAAAGGAAGTAGACAAAAATAAAAACAAAAAATTCCAATTCAGCTTCAAATCTTTATTGTGCAAATATACTTTTCAAAGTTTTTTTTTTTTTTCCCAGCAAAAGGCACCAGTTTACCTTTTCTATGGCTTATGGTTATTTCTTGCTGAAACTCCATCTAATGCCAACTCAAGGTACTGTATAATATTCACATGGACAAGCATGTCTGCATAACATAATACACTTACTGTATATATTTGCTCTGAGAATTTTAAACTTTGTCTATTTCCTTGGTGAAACGACATGCATTTCCCTGGATAAGGGCATCAGCAGTATATAGGAAACTAATGATAATTTATCATTTCTGAAACCTGTAAAAATAAGCAAACTATAATGCATAGAACTGATTCAACTAATTGACTAATCAAGGTTTTCAATCGATAGACACCTAAATACTTTTGTACAATCTTGTACATATGTTACCAGTAGATAGCATTTGAATTAAAGATTTTTAAATTTTAATTCAAAATGTGACACTGCCATTGTACCCTTGAGCAAGGTGCTAATTTGAATTGCTTCAGTAAACCCGTTTTTAAAAAATGCATACGAGAAAATATAAAAAATAACACAATGCATATGTTTCTCTAAATAAACCTGCTTAGCAATTTAATAACATTGATTTAAGACTGGGGTGGGCAGGGAGGTAAGTATATGGATTTCATGCCAATAATAATTTAGTAATACATATTTTAGCTACATTTCCTGATATGTTCATGAATGACAGCTGGAGACTCTTCCTGTGTCCCACTTATTGTGGTCTGATCTATGGTTAAACTAGCATGAGTGTATTCAGCTCATTAGCTCATTTGGCCATTGTAATTTGTGACACTGAAAGCCTGTATACACACCAGCCCAGCAGGAATGGAATTGGCTACCCATGATGTAAGATGTCAGAACATGGGTGCACAACAAGGGCTGACCCGTTTCAGGATTTTGTGCCAACTTCTCTTAATTATTTAATTAGCTCAGTCATAGCCACAGACTACAAGTGTGTCCTAAATATTTAACTGTACTCAAGTACAGGAGTGAACCAGCATAGTTTATAGAGCTGTTAGAAAACAAAAACTATGGTAATTATTTGGAACAAAAATCAGCGGGCAGCCCAGCCCTCCAGGACGGGAGTTGAGCACCTCTGCTTTAGAGAGCCATAAGGTGGCTGGTTTGGCTTTTTACATTAAGACAGAGATGTCAAACTACAGTCCTGAAAAGTTCGTGTCTGCAGGTTTTTGTGGTTTTCTTTTAATCCGTAGTCAGTTTAGACCTAGCAAACAAGCCATGTAGCCTCCTTATTCAATGAGTGGCGTAAGTGATTAAACATGGTGTAATATACCAAACACCAGCAGATACAGGACTGAAGTCAGAAATCCAGCCAAATATTGAACAACAACAAAACCATTCAAGAGTGAATGCCACAGCTACTGGTTTGAGTGATGAGTAAAGTGCAAACATTAACTATCCAAATGCAATTGCCAACTGTAAATCCAATGAGCAATGATGCATTGCTGGAATTTCAGCTTGATCATGTTCGTGCCATTGCCCATCCACACAAGAGTCAGGTAAATGGGAGGGTTTTGATATGATGACTTTGGGATTGGCCTCCCCCGGTGGCCAACTGTCCACTTGGTTTTGACTAAGGTGAGTTTTATTTTGGCGGGACAAAAATGTCACTGAGTTCTTCATTAAAAAAACGTTTCTGTTTCATTCTTCAGAAAGACAGAGTACGCATGCATGGTCCCTGTTGGGTGGTCATGGTTTTTTGGCTGTACCATTCTCCTCTTATGCAACCTGACCTGCTATCCTTTTCCAGTCACATTGGTCCCGTGCATGCAGGAAATTAATTCAAAGTTGTTTTTCCAGTTTATGGGATCGATCTAATTCTTTTACATTGTAGGACTCAATGAAGTTCAATGATGATGATGTCTGGGCAGGGCAGGAAGGACACTGAGGTCCGGGTGTGAGGGTGGAGTCGAAGTGCTCTCCCCGCGTCTCTGGATTACGCGCATGATGTGGGAGAGATCCAGACTCTTCATCATCACCTCCATGAACTCGCTGTCTTCTTGGGCCCCTTTAATAAACTCTACCAGCGACAGCTCCCCTAGTGGACATAATAGAAAGCCGCATCAACTTTTTGTGCAGAAACGGACATCTGACAGGTAAAAGTAATTCTGCCAAAACTTAAAACAGGCCAGCTACTACTTTTTATTAATGGCAGCGCTTTCTTCCCAACCCTGTGAGAATCCAGGAAGAGATTAGGATTACAGAGGATTAGGTTGGCCAGTGGCTGGTTCTGAATCCTCCCTGTTTCCTGGCTGATTGGATGGTGGGAGAACTGTGAGGGCAATGACTGACATATGAAGGACCACTGCTTGTTCAGCTGCTGTGCACAGCATCGCAGGATCTGTGAAGGGTAATCTCATCTGCAGATCTAATAATACCACCTGCCCTTCTGGAATACAGACCCCGCTCCCACGTGCAAGTAAGCCTACACGTGGACATATACAGTGGTGCTCGAAAGTATTCATAGCCCTTCACTTTTTGTGAAGTGTAGATTGATGGGCAAAAATGGCAATTTTATCCGTTTAAAATTAAATCTACAACAGAATAAAGTGTGCAAAAAGTGAAGGGGTATGAATACTTTCGAGCACCACTGTACATGCACACATGCACGTGGCATGCACAGACATGCATACATGCATGCTTAAAACACAGCCTGCTATATTTTGGTGTACATATGCCTAAACTATTGACATAAAGGCAGCTCCGGGACCACCAAAACTTCAATGTTGTCAGTAAGAGGATTTTCAAATATAGTGCAAAGATCCATATTTCTGTGCTTTCAGCTCCACGGCTGTTATAAACATTCTCATTTAGTCGAAGCTGCATGCTGCCTGTTATGTATTTTCTGCCAGTCGCTGTCTCCAGGAGACCAGCACAGAAAGCTGTTTGCCCAGGAGGGTCCTCACCATCTCCGTTGATGTCAATCCTGTCAAACACTTGGTTGGTGAATTCTTCCACAAAATCCTGATCCTCGTCATTCCCACGAACTACGGTGATTGCCTAAGAGAGAGAAAGCCAGCGAAAAAACATTGTCTGAGGACAACAGGTAAATGGCCTTTATTATATTACTTTGTCATGCATACATTTGGAACAAGAAGTTATTTTTCAGCCAAATATGCCATTAACCCATAAGGGAAATATTAGACACCCTTTTAAAAATGCAACCACAGTACGCAGTATCAAGCTTGATGTTGAAATGTGACTCTAGCTATCAATGCACTGCTGATGCAGTGGGATCTGACGAAAGCTCGAAATATGTTTGGCTGGGAATCGGCAGGTTAATTCAGCAGGCTACTAATAGGATGACAGTGATTAGTGAGAGGTTTTCCTCTGGGGGACACAGATCCTTCATCAGGTTAAATGAGCATGATGAGATTAGCCACCGTACTTGAACCCAGAAATGTAGTTTAAAAATTACAGTTGTGACTGACACTATAGCGCCCCAAATGCCTGGGTTAAGAGCCTGAGAACTGAAACAGGGTTTAAATTAAGTGTGGTAGTAAGTGGTAGTAAGTCAGTATAAATGTGCAGTAAAAAACACATTATAACAATCACCATATTTTTTGCTATCGGGCCTTACATACGGTAGGTGCACGTCAGATCTCAAATTCCAACTGCTGCCTATAAAACAATGTTATCCCTTAGAATTGTAAATTCTGTTTGCCGGGCGGGAAGCGGCCATGATTGTAATGAATGATCATAATGCACAAATAAACAGTACTTATTATAGATTAGAATGTCAACATTATCGATCAATCACATGGTACATGTGTAATAATGTGCTTTGCATTATAAATATCTTTATAATGTTGAGCAGATTCATTATGTTTTAATGTGTACTGCATTGTATATAATTATGTGTGTATGTTGTGTATGTGTCTCTGTGGATTACAGCACATTTGCACGGTGCATGCTGCACCTTTATGATGTTGAACAGCTCCTCCCGATCAATGCAGCCGTTGCCATCCACGTCATACAGCTTGAAATACCAGCGCAACTTGTGTTCCATCTTCCCCCGCATGACTAGGCTGAGAGCCGCTACATACTCCATGAAGTCCATGTAGCCGTCCTGCCATGAAGAAAACAAGTACACACCAGTCAGGGAGGTCAAGCACTCTAGCAGTCTGTCTGTGAGCCAGACTGAGTACACCCAGGAGGCTCCAGCGCGAACTGTGACAAAATTCTATCAGTTTGCTTGTGATATCACAGTCACAGGCGGTTGATGCTGTTTTTTTTTTGGTTAAGCCAAATCAGGTCAGGCAAACTTCTCAGTTCTTTATGGGCTGCTCTGTTCAAACTAAAATGATTGAACACTCAACCCCTCCCTACCCGTCTTTCAGGTTTTTTCCCTCTGTGCCTCCCCCCCAATCTCCACTCTGGGTCACCTTCCCTCTATTCTTCTGTGCTCTCGCAGTCACACACTGTCTGCGTGTCAGGTGTGCCTGATCAATCACGGAGGCCGCCTTGTATGCGTCAGTTCCGTCCTTGCCAAATTTCCTGTGACCTCTGATCTGGCACTAATCTGTGAGCCTCAGGAGCTTCAGACCACTGGCTGCACCACAGCAAAGAGTAGTATGTCTTTTACTCCATCTTGCCTTTCTGCTGTGACCACATGACCACTGATTTGCTCTAAAGCTGGATTCGTCTCTTGCTGACACCCTTAGCATGTTTGCTCTTGGTCAAGGTTGGTAAAGCCAGGCACCAGAATCCAACATTTCATGCAAGTGCTCAAACAGACATCCACACAAAGCACTTGGACTGAAGGGACATTTAGCCGAGGTTTATCTTTCTGACTCCCAGCTATAGTGTTGGTGGCAGGACAGTACTTATAGATTTGCGTTTTTAATGAGCTTAGCAGAGCTGGAGTGGAACAACGCTCTGTAATCTGCCATTGACGTAGAGTAACTGAGGATATATTTTCAGTTGCTGTACCTGTGTATCTGGTTGTCTTGAACCTGATCACACCTAAAAAATATATATACAAAAATGCTCAGAACCCCATTGCTATACAATAAGCTTCCATGAGTTTTAATTTGCTATTTGTATCATAGTCTACTGTCTTCCAGAGTTTATCTCCATCACATATTCCTGGGGTCAAGGGATAATAGTCGAGTTTTGTCAAACGCATTAGCTCTGTCAAATGCATAATGGCAATGATTGATTGGTTAGTTGATTGATTGATTGATGTGTTCCCTCATTTGTGGTTGAACATTTTGTATGGAGCTCTGACTCAATGGAATAACATAAATTCACAGACTGAAATTAAAATTTTGCTCATCTTAAGGCAGCATAAGCGTCAATTAATTAATCAGGTCACACTGGCGTGCACTGTGTCTGTGTATAATATGAATCATGCTGTGCATTCACTTAGCACACATTATTGATTCAGGTTAAGAACCTTGGTCAAGGCTACAGCATTATTTTGTTATAATATATCATTATATTGTTTTTTGGACTTTATATTTATGCACTACAATTCTGAACGCGCTGTTATAATGACACTGTTGCTTTGTGAAACTGTGATACATATGTGTATATGTATACAGTTAAATGCAAAATATTGAGACTGTGACATCATTTTTGTCATTTTGGCTCTGTAGTACATCACATTGGATTTGAAATTAAACAATGAATATGAGTTTAAAGTGCAAGACTCCCAGATTTAATTTGAGGGTATTTACATCCATATCGGGTGATCCATGTAGGAACTACAGCCCTTGTTATACATAGCCCACCCCCCATTTTTGGGGAGCGATAGTAATGGGACATTTGGCTGCTGAGCTGTTTCTTAGCCAGCTGCTACTAATCGGCTTTGCGTCATTAGTTCATGCACAAGAAAGTTAACAAAGGTCTAGAGTTGATTCTAGGTGTGGAATTTGCTTTTGGAGTACGTTGCTGTTGTCTCTCAACATGAGGACCAAATAAGTGTCAATGCCAGAAAAGCAGACCATCATGAGGATACATTGATCAGAGGCATAGCAAAAACATCAACTGTTTGATATTGAATTGGTAGGAAGCAAGAATGCACTGTTGAGCTCTGCAATAACAAATGATCTGGTAGACCACGGAAGACCACTGTCGTGGATGACCCGAGAATACTTTAAATTGTGAAGAAAAAGCCCTTTTCAACTGTTTCAACACTCTCCAGGATGTAGGCATAGATGTATCAAAAACTACCATCAAGAGAAGGCTACACCAGCATAGCCTCAGAGGGTTCAATGCAAGATGTACACCCCTGGTTAGCCTGAAGAACATAACAGCCAGGTTAGAGTTTGCTAAAAAAGTATGTTAAAAAACTGTTCTGGAACAAAGTCTTATGGACAGATGAAACGAGTATTAACCTGTACCAGAGTGACTGAAAAAAGAAAGTGTGGAGAAAGAAAGGAACTGCTCATGATCCAAAGCACTTTTCATCTGTGAAACATGGTGGAGGAAGTGTTATGGCTTGGGAATGTATGACTGACACTGAAAATGGCTCACTTGTCTTCATTGATGATGTGACTGCTGATGGTAGCAGCAGAATAAATTCTGAAGTGTACAGATACATTTTATCTGCTAAGATCCAACTAAATGCCTCAAAACTTTTTGGACGGCGCTTCACCTTGCAGCAGGACAATGACCGCAAACATACTGCTAAGGTAAGTAAGTAAGTAAGTAAAACTTTATTTATATAGCGCCCTTCTCAACACGAATGTACAGAGTGCTTTACAGACAGTACACAATACACAATACAATACAACTATAACATGTACAAAAAAAGGCATGAAACACAGTAGTACAGTTTATGATGAAACACCAATGTAGGACAGCTAAAAACTCACCTCCCCCGACACCCCAAAAGCTTGTCGGAAAAGGTGAGTCTTCAGCTGCCCCTTAAAAATCTCCACTGAGACTGAGGCTCTCAGGTCCTGGGGGAGTTAATTCCATAGCCTTGGGGCCACCGCCTCAAAGGCACGGTCCTCCTTAGTTTTTAATCTGGTTTGTGGCACCCTTAAAAGGCCTTGCTCGGAGGACCTCAGGGCCCAGTTTATCCTGTAAGGGTGGATAAGGTCGTAATGTAGGCGGGGCTTGGCCATGGACAGCTCTATATGTGATGACAAGGACTTTAAATTGTGTTCTGAGATGGACAGGGAGCCAGTGCAGGGCGGAAAGGATCGGAGTGATGTGGCATGTTTTTTTGGACCGAGTGAGTAATCTGGCTGCAGCATTTTGGACCTGTTGTAACCGGTTTATTGATGTTTTGTTGAGGCAGGAGAACAGAGCGTTACAATAATCAAGCCGGGATGAGATAAAGGCATGGATAGCCATCTCCAGTTCTACGTTTGATAGAACGCCCCTGAGCTTGGCAATGTTCCTGAGGTGGAAAAAACAAGTACGGGTCAGAAGTTTGATAAGTGTATCTAGTCGCATAGCATGATCGAAAGTTACACCAAGGTTTTTTATATTTGCCCTAACGTTACCACTAAATGATCCCAGATGGCTTGCTATCTTAGAGGCGATGTTATCAGCCGCTAAGATCAGGACTTCCGTTTTAGATGCATTGAACTGTAGGAAGTTGCTTGACATCCACTTCTCAATGGCAGACAGACATGCAGTCAGGGTGATTACATTTTCCGTTTTGACGGGTTTGAAAGAGAAATAAATCTGGATATCATCTGCATAACAATGATACGAGACCCCCTTGAATTTGCTAATTAAGGGGCCTAAGGGGAGCATGTAAAGGGAAAAAAGAAGGGGGGCTAAAACAGAACCCTGGGGCAGGCGCATGATAGGGAAGTGCTGTATGTGATGAAAACGCCCCCACAGCCGGAGAAAACTTCTCCCACTGAGGTACGAGGCAACCCACTGGAGGCAGACCCTGAGATGCTACCCCCTCCTCCCTGAGTCTATCTATGATGATGGGGTGGTCCCGTGTCAAATGCTGCTCAACAAACACAACACACACCAGAAACACACAGTCACCCGCATCCCCATGCATCATGATGTCATGATGACTGAGAGAGAGAGATGAGTGGAGTGGTGTTTTCTGAAACCTGATTGGAATTTGTCAAGGATGTTATTGTTATTCAGAAATGTGTTGAGTTGGTTAGCAACAACTTTTTCTAAACTTTTTTTTATTTTTATTTTTTTACAAATTTTTTAAGGCACCTCAGGGCCTAAAAGTGGAATGATCTTGACTGGCTAAGTAAATCACCCATCCTGAATCCAATTACGTTTCACTTGCTAAAGACAAGATTGAAGGCAAAATGCTCCAGAAACAAACAGGAACTGAAGATGGCTGCAGTACAGGCTTGGCAGAGCATCACCAGGGAAGATACCCAGCGTCTGGTGATATACGTACGTATATGGGTCACAGACTTCAGGCTGTCATTGAATGCAAACGATTTGCAACCAACTACTAAATATGACAACTTTTTTAAAGATTATGTTAATTTGTCCAATCAATTTTGCTCCCCTAAAATGGGGGAGGGGAGGACTATGTATATAAAGTGCTGTAATTCCTACACAGATCACCCAATATGGATGTAAATGCCTGACAGTCTGCAGTTTAACCTAATATTAATTGTTTCATTTCAAAAACAATAGGCTGGAGTACAGAGCCAAAACAACAAAAATTGTATTTTTGAATTTAACTGTATATATGTAGTGCATCCAGATGTAATGCATCTGGATCAGAGCATTTATAGAATGAATGACTGACTGACTGAATGAATGAATAATATAGCACCTATGCTTTTTACAACTGTCCTGCTTCCCTGACAATTAGTCCACACTGCTGCCCATAATCACAGAACCCCTGACTGGTAGGTGTGCAAAGCCTGACTGATGTCTTAATCTGTAGTCTCATTTGTTTGTATTCCAAGGGCATCTGAAATGAACACAGTAGAAAAAGAGTCTTGCTTTAGTCCAAGAGGAGCCACTAATCGGACTCAGTGACACCTTCCAGCAAGGCTAAGGATCCATAGGGTAAACTCGGAGATAAATAGATAAGCCACATGAATTGGATTTGAGAGGGCAATGATACTGAACCAGACACTGCAATCAGCTTGTGCCCCGAAACCACTTGCCCCATCCTTTATTTCTTCCGTTGTACTGTCTACTACATATTGCATTTGTTAATTTGGATAGTCACCATAACACCTTGTAATATGCTCTATGGTTCTGTATATGGATTCTTCTGAGAGATATTGTCAAGTGTGGCTACATACATCCGCTTCAGCAATCTGGTCGGTTTATCTAGTATTACAATTAACTATAACATCATACTCATATTCCACTTACATGAACCAAAATATTTCATTTTACGTTATCAAAGTACACTTGTACCTACTGTTATTTACTTATTGAAACAAGCTAAAACCAGTCGCCAAAATGCCTCTGAAACAGAAACTATCCTCGTGTCGGTTGAACATTCCCTCTGCCTTCAGAAAAGCCCCAGAGTTGTTCAGAACCTCAGACTCTGCATTTACAAGCAAAAAGTTGCACTTTTGATTCCTGGGCAGAGTGCTTTCACCGTGTCTTTGAGCGAAGTAAAAAAATCTGAATCAGCAAATAAGTTGTCTCACAAATAACGTTTGATATATCAGCGGTAAACGTGGTCCTGGATAGGAGCCTCTTCCAAGCAAATATGTTATTCGTAGACACAAATCCCTACAGTAATGCTCTGAGGAGTTTTCACTCTCGTCCTCACAATTCAGAAAAGTTATTCTGCATCAGGTGAAGTGCGGCGGTGGTGCCGCCACATCCCACCTGGTTCGAGCGTCTGTATGCCCTTGACGAGATGGCTTGTCCCAAACGTGCTCACCTTGTTCATGTCGAAAGTGTAGAACATCTCCTCGACGTAGGCGTTGGCGTTGGGCTCCAGCCCGCGCAGCCCGAAGAACTGCTTGAACTCGTGCAGCATGAGCTGTCCCGAGGGACACTCCATCAGAAACTTCTTGTACCAGAGGTGCATCTCCACCGACTGCATGTTGTTCACCGAGCAGCCGTTAGCATTTCCCATCACCGCTCACTAGCCTGGGGTATGGATGGAGGAATTCACTCGATCCCCTCGACACTGCTGGACAGATTACTCTGGTGTGAGGTACCGCTCCCCTCAGGCATCGTGTGTGCTAGGGAGGAAATGACGGCAGCAGAGACATTCGTGTCTATGGGATTGGCCCACTTTTGGGATTCCCTCTGCCCTTTGCACTTGTTGCTGCCTGTAATCTCCCTGTAATCAGCAAGTAAACGTCTTGGGGGAAGCCAGACACAAAGAAGGCACACCTGACATCTACAGAGAAAATCCTTGATCTTGTGTCCTACATGCAATGGAATGGGAACACAATTACCCTCACACGTGCTCAAGGACTTACAACAGCTATTTGAGACCTTGTCATGTAAATGCCCTGTATGTTGCTTAAAAGCTGCCCCTTTCTTTACAGTCTGTGGAACATTAGCTCCTGAAACACAACAGACCGGGGTTAAACTATAGTACTGTAGTGCAGTTTGCTTTTCATCAAACTGAGGGAGGATGGGTCAGGAGCAATCCATGAACTATTTGTCACCTCAGATACTGAGTCATAATCCAGTACCGATATTAGCGGTATCTTCATTTTTAATGTTGCCTAACACTTGCCATGTTTTTTGTAATTTGAAAATGTGATGCCTTTTCAAATAGTAGTTTTATTATTACTCTAGCAATATTTATGACTTTTCCTGCCACTCTTGGGATTTGATTCGAGGCAAGCCTTCCCATGTGAAAAAATTGTATACTTGGGCATACTTGAAGTATAAATATATAAACTTTAATTTGGCTTCAAGTATGCTGAAATACACCTTAGTACCTTAAAGGACGCCCTGTTGAAAACCTAGGGTATAGATCATCACAGATCTATTTGCAATTGTGCATGTCAATTTACCATTTGCTTTTAAAGACAATTAAGAATTGCATGTATGCCAGTAACAGTGACTCTTCTATGCCTACTTAAGTACTTATGCTAGTTGTTACTAATTCTTGTACTTGTTTCATAAATGGAGGAGAGAAGGAAGTATAGATTCATGTAGCCTGTGTTTAAAAAATGTTTTAAAAAGATATGCTTGAAAATGTGTGAAATGCTCTGAGAGAGAACTTGTTGGAAAAGGGTGTGTCTTCGTGTGTGTATGTGCCCGTATCTACATGTACATGCATACACTTTCAGGCACACATGCTTGCAGTATCTCCCTTTTTCACAGAGGTAAAGGAAAGAGGTTACAGAAATGTAAGACTGTTAACATAACATCTAAAGAGTGTCCATTCATTTTCCGTGTAACCTGCTGCTATCACACATTTGTGAGTACTCTCCATATCAGCCTCGACTCATTAAGATTGACACCCTCTCCTGATTTCCTCTGTAATGTAGATGAACCCCTCACTGCACTTGATGGAGTATGATATGAACTGTAGAGAAACACACGCATAGTTTCGTTCGATTTATTGACATTTTTTTACCACATTCAACCGGGTCCTGCATCATTACACCAGCACATTGATTAATATAGCAATCTCTGCTGCACACCGTTACTGACATTGTTAATTATATTAGTAGGCAACATGGGTGTTCAACACAGCATGACTCCTATCGACGCCCTACACTGTAGACTACCTGCAATGATTGTCAGTTTTAAACTCTACACACCAAAACATCGAAAGTCACTGTCACTGCTGTTCAATGCTCTGTTACTCAAACACCTAAACACCACAATTCCTCAAACAGGATCTATTTGGCAAGGCCAGACAGCAATTTTATTTTCTATAAAGAACAGTGACATTTAAAAGGCATTCTTACAGCATGTCAGGAAATAGAGAGGGCATAAAAAGTTTTGCACGTTGATTCAAACTTCAGGATGAAAAGAAGGCAGAAGAATAGCCCTGGAAGGTCTTGGCATGGCAGTAGGATGTCAATATGAAGCTTGATGCAGCTCCTTTCATAATACTGCTGATAATGATGATTAACAAAGTTCTTTTTGCTGACTTTCATACCGAGCAAGCTCCTGGACCTTGAGAAGAAGGCTCTGTTTCAATAATGCTTATTTAACACACACTGTGATATGACAGTGAAAAGTCTAATTCGGTCCTTTGGGCACAGCACATAATAGCAGAAAGATAGAGGTCTCGCCTTATGCTTCCCTGCTTCAGGGAAAGGGCAAGAAGTGATATTAATATTAATAAAGAGAACAGTGCCTAGGGTAAAAATGTATGACAAGCCTTGAACTCTCTAGGATGCAAACTCACAGCTCTATTTCAGCTTTGGCACAAGAAGCACAAATGCAGGCGTACTGCAGACTGAATTATCGGGAACCGGTTGTGACAGATAGAACTAATGTAAAACGTGTCTTCGTGTATGAAAAGTACTGTCCTAATTTGGTTTGAGAACAGCAGACGTATTGTATGGCATTCAATCCTGTCTGAGTCCCAGTGCATTAGAAAGAATCTTTCCAGCAGTGCAATGGTCTTCACAAAATCAGAACGGAGACGGATATTCAGATGGAAATAATAACGTGCGCATACACATGCATACACTTGAACATCAATGTTAAAAATACTAAAACTGACAGAAATAAATATTTTTAAAAACATTATGTATGACTGTTATAGGAAAAAATTCTAACTTATTATAATCCATTTGGCACTACAGTACATCCTACTTGATGTAACCCTCTGTAAATGATCAATCCCAAATGGTGATGTATTTCCAAAATGAGGAGTTGCCTAGCAACCTTGAAAGACCCCATACTGAGCTTTCACTTCATGGCCAACAATTTCTGGTTACCTCAATGTTCTTGAGCTGGTTAAGTGGGTTAGCTCAATTTAAAAAATGTCTGTAGTTTTCCTCCACATCACTCAGACTCAGTGTCACTGGAGGAACACATCTCCACGGCGACTCTGCCCCCCGTCTTGCCCCACCATTTCAGTCGCTTATATACAGCATCAAAGATGGACACAGTGCAGTGTGAAAAAAGCACAGTCCACCTCCCTAACGTCACAAAACATCTGATTGACCTTCCCACAAAGCTTGCGAAAACTGTTGTGTAGTATGCCAGCAGGAGGAGGCTGCGGCCCAGTTGCTTCCAATATCTGATAAGAAGATTAACCCTTGAGTCATGTCCCCCCATTATGAATGGAACTCCACTTTCTATAAATCCAGACAGAAGAAGCTATAATTATCAAAGAGGGGATGATGTCAGTATGCACAGTTTGTACGTGCTTTTCGTTTCCCCAGCGTTCATTTCTTTCAGACAGTCTCTAAGAAAAACTTCGTTGACGAAAGAGTCAATGGATTTAACGACGCACCCTTACAGTTGCGCAGGTCGGATAGAGCAGTTTTGTTTCCGGGATATTTGGTGATGTGGCCACATTCAGAAAGCAGGGCGAAGAATAATAAATAAAAAGGAAACCCACGTATCAACGGAGTACACATAAAGGTTAGTCTCTTGCATCTTCACTTTACTGCATATCGAACAATGCACCGCATGTACGAATAGCTGTCATTTGCAGAAAAACACAACATGTCATTGTTTTAAACTGGCAATCTAGCTAGCCAAGTTAGCCAGTAAGCTAGATAACGTTAGCTGGTTTTTAAAGCCATCGTTAAGCTTGGTGCTTGTAAGGAAAAGATAGTTAGCCATCCACACGCACTTACTATATCATCTCGATTAGAAAAGCTCGTCGAAGCATGAAGGACGATGTGTAGTCTTAAAGCTATTTCATTTAAGACATTTACATTTGGTCTAGAAATTAATCCACCGATTTGATGTTTGCTGTTCTGTGGACAGCGCGAAATGACGCAGCCGCAGTCCTGTGTAGCTAAATGTGGTTCGGAAAAGTTCGGTGCTGTCCGGTTGCCCTCGAACCGAGGGGGCTTCATCGTCAACAGATATTGAATGCCTTAACAGGTTCATAGCACTGAGAACATCTTGCTTTTGCTTTAATGGTTTATTAAAATGTGTGCTTGTGGGGCAACCTTACTCATTCTCTACAATACTAGACTATATATACTATAAAGTAATTTAGATTGTATTATTTCATAATGTATTTTTAATAGCTTGTTCCTTTATACTTCAATTCACAAACAGTTCTCTAGATAATTTAGTTTTAGATCAACAGGAAGTAAAAGGCAATGATATACTCCCTGACCATTTCACCGGCCCCCTTTGAAAGATCAAATTTCAGTGGCCCTGACCTATAACTAATGGTTTAACCTCTGTCACAGTTTGCCACAGCGTCTACTGATTAACATGGTTTTGATTGTTGAGAACTACACCAACGGCATCGATGAGTTTAGAGCCGTGCGGTTTTTATAATGTTGTGTGTAGCTGACAACACTGTTGCCTTCAGATTTTTATGCATTTGATGAATACATCACAATGAAGTGTGCTTTTGTGCCAGCAGGGCAGCGATGTTCAATCGACTGGCCCAGGGAGTGAACTCTGTTCTTCAGGAATTGTCTGGGGAGGAGAGCCATGAGGGAAGTGTCCTGGTAAGCAGATCCTACGGGTCACATGGCTCACCGACATTGCTGTGGATCACACTGCAAACATGTGCCCAAATAAATCTTAAATACATTTTTTAAAATGTTCTCTGGTTCTCTGCTTAAATGCATGTTATGTACAACCTTTAATGAATGTAATTGAAATTATAATATGAGGCATAGAAGTGTTTTTCTTGTGTTATAAGTGAGGGAAAGAATACGGTCTAATTTCTGTGTGTCTGCGTTTATACACGTCTTTTAAATGTGTGATTATGTGTGTGTGTGCATGTGCATTTCTGAGTGTATAAGCAGCATGCATGTATAGCTATGTGTGTGCGCGCATGATGGTGATACAGATGTGCTGAATCTGGCTTCTCTGTACTTCGCAGTCCCAGGATGTTATGGCCCCTGTGGCCCCCGAGGCCCCTGCGGAAGCCCCTGTGGCAGAGGAGGATACCCTGGAGAGGCTGGCCCAGACTGAGCAGCTGGTGGTCCAACTGAAAGAAATGGTCAGAGAGAAGGAAGGCCAACTGACCAGCACTCAGAGACAGCTGCAGGTGAGGGAGGGAAGTGTGGAGTGCCAGAAATAATAATAAGTAGGGATGCTTGGTAATATCAGGGTCGTATCCATATTGGCTAATAATAGCTCTAAATGTACCTATTGATATCGGCCCAATGCTAAAATGATTGCCAATATGATGGTCTGATAACATGATGCGACATAAATGCATTTGGTGGGCCTGTAATGATGTGAATTTTGTGAAAATCTCATACTCAAATTATTATCATTTATTATTTTTCATTGAGACTAAGTTTCCCATAGGTGTGAGTGTGTGAGTGAATCGTGTGTGACATGTCCACGGGGTATTCCTGCCTCTCGCTCAATGCATGCTGGGATAGGCTCCAGCCCCTCTACGACCCTAACCAGGAATAAGTGTTAGATGATGGATGGGATGAAGGATGGATTTTTCATTGATAGGCAAAGTTATAGACACTCAGTAGCTCTCTAGACTGAAATATTTTGTTATGCAAAATTGTTCCGTGCTCATCTTCTTCTTCCATGAGACTTGGTTGCTGTTTGCATTTGTAGTATAATGGAAATGGAGTGGTATCAGACAAATATTAGTTATTGATATCTGCCCAGAATTTTCATATTGTGCATCCATAATAGTAATAATCATATTAATAATAATCAATTGCATATTTAGGCTATATTGTGCCTTTAACAATCTCACAGTGCTTTACTATAGGGAAGGTGGTAAGCTAGCCTCAGCCACCACTTATGTGTAGCCCCCACTGGGACACGGAAACTGCTTTGCATATTCATTTGGTTACTAATTTGGCCAAGCTTTCACCAAGCACAGGTTCTCTAAGCAAATTGCAAGTAAGCAACAGTGTAATAAAATGTGTGCATGTATGTTTCTGTCTGCCTATCTTACAGGAAGAGAAAGAGGCAGGCGATGTGCGTTTAACCAAACTCAAGCTACAAGCTAAGGCTCGCGTGGCTGCACTGAACAAACAGATTGCAGAGCTTAAGGGACAGGAGACGGCAAACAGCACCCAGGTGAGAGTAGTGAAAGATAAATGCATTTTTACTGTGAATATGTATTTTACATTAAATAAATGTCGTATTTGACAAAATAACATCAATGTTTTAATGACATTTATATACTTAGGATCACAGTAATAAAAAAAAAATATATATATATATAAATAATAAAATTATATAATTGTTGCTGATTAATGGTAGATGCAATTGTATTCAACCAGTGAGAGAAGAGAGTGGGATTATGTAAAATGTTGCCTGTGTAAGGCTGCATTGTTCTCTTATCAAACAGAAACACTATTTATCCCCAACGTGCTTTGGCATAGGGTGAGGTCACTGTGTGCTTTTACTCAGTGCCACTACTATATGGAGATGCAACCCTTGCCTGGGGTCAGTTGGAAAGAGATGGACAGCAGGGTTTCCGTTAGAAAAATTGTGACCGACAAGATTGCAGTTTGCCGGACAAATGGGAGAAATTCCAGTCAAATATTATCTGGTGTTTATTATGCTTTAAAACAATTGATAGGCAGGTTTTTATAAAGAATGACATCATCAGGGGAATAGATTTATAATAGTTTTTAATGAAAGGTGATTTCGCAAATACAGTATAGCATGAATATAATATAATTAAATTAAATTAAATAACTCCCGTCAATATGCACGTGTTTAATCTCATTTTAAAAAAAGATGACATTCTGCATAGTTCGCTACTTGCATGCTAGATAGTACGTTCTTCCAAGTAGGCCTATACCAGCTAGAACATAGGCTACTTCATAGTAGCAAGATCGCAAGTACACTTAAATTTTAGAACACACTTGATGACAGTGTCAGAATACCTTTGATCTGACAGGAAAAACAATAGAATCACCTCAGCGAAATTACCTTACTCGATAGCTATAATGTATGCACCATTAAGTATTTGAAATTAACTACAAATGTTATGGTACAGTGCATGACATTATTAACAATAAATACTATTTTGCCAAATTGTTGTTTTCATTGTTTAGACATTACTGCCATGGTGAAGCAAGTTATTTATAACTTTGTGTGTGAACAATCAATTGAGGTAATTGTTAGTTAAGGTCTTTTAGTTATTGTCAGCACCTAAGCAGTAGTGGAATCAGGCCAGATCATCTCATGCTACCACTAAAACGGAATAGTAAGATAAGATGCCTTAAACATAATACAGACGTATTATATTTATAGGCTACTGCCTCGGTCATGCTGTCAATTACTGTCACAAGCTGACCTTACAGTTTCTTCTGAGAAATGTCTGTTTAACTACAGAGCCAGTAGTTGCCGCAACAATTTGGGTCGTGGTGCTTCACATTTTGATTGAGCGAATAAATGCCTCTCTTGCGAGAAGAGCTTGTATATGAGCTGCGGTTGTTACGTGTTGCGTGTTTTCTATATGCTTCGCGCAATGATGCCCAGTCAGTTTATTTGAAAATGATTTTCAATATTAGGACTGTTATTGGTCCCATCTATGACCCGACCACGTTCACATCATGCATGTTATTCATTTCGTTCAGCAAAAATGTATGTTATTGGCTAACTTTTATTTAGTGAATGGTTGTCATGTTTTGTAGGATGTATGCATAATGGAACACAGCAGTGGCGGTTCGTTAATGCGGGGCGCTGGGGCGCCGCCCCCCTCCAAATATCTAGAGAAGAAAGCTACTTAAACTTATGTTAAACATAAATTAATTAGATAATGCGAAATAATTGTGAAATACAAATTGTTTACTCATACAATGCGCCTGTCAGCGCCTTCATTAAACATTGGTTCCAAATTGTATTTGGTTAATTTCTGTGTGAATACATATATTTCCTCGGTGAAGGGCGCCGGCTAAATGAGAGTGTATGTAAGTCCTTCAACTTTTGGCAAGCAGGTGACCTGAGGCTGCTCTCTAATTGGTTGCTTCAGATTTTCCACGGGGCGCAGCTCTCTGCGCCCCAGACCCTCCCACTTTTATTGGCAGTGAATTGGTATTGTTTTTGTGTTTTTTGATGTAATGTAATTGGATGTAGTACGGGTGCACGACTGTCACTCCTGCTCAGTGGCGGCGCCAGGCCGGTGCTTAATTTCATTATGAAAATGAATGAATAAATACATTATTTTAAAATCATTATATCGTTTTGACTAATAATAAATATACACAACATTTTCTCAAACGAAGTCGCCCGATAATTCGTTCTACTGAATTTCACCGCATCTATCTAACGTTAACTCAAGCTGAAAATGGAGAAATATCTCTTCCCCAAACGACCAGGGCCCTCAGAAACACCAGGGTCAGAGAAAAAAGTTAACCCTGCTGTCCCTGGCGAAGTCGAAGAGTAGGACAACGACAGCCAGGATATTGAGCAGATCTGCATTTGCGAGAAAAGTTCGGGAGGAAGAAGAGCCGCTGTCCCCGCCATCTGATCAGCAATTAGCCACCACCATTAGCTGCAGCATGCCTACCCCCCGCAGCACTGGGCCTGCTGATATTAGCCAGACGAAGGACAACGGTGCCCTATTCTGCGAAAATACCCAGCTAAGAAGTGCGGAGTTAAAATGCGATTCTGTGAACGCAGCTTTTCTTGTTTATGGCGTGTAAAAAATTACATGAGGAGCAACAGTGGGGACACTGAATAGCAACCTGGCTTTGTTGTCGATTAACTCCAGAGGAGAAAGGGCCTGATGAGCAGGACATCATTGATGATTTTGCCATGAACCACAACAACAAGCGCATTGGCTTGCTATAGTATGAGAGACGTCCATTGGTGAGTAGGCTAACGTTGAATTAGATGATTTAGTTTAACACAGTAGGCCTAACGTTAGTGCTATATGTGTAGTAACGCTATAGGTGTTGGCAGTGACAATAGGCCTAGGCTGTTGATAGTATTGATCGCATCAATGTAGCCTATTCATGTTGGAGTTTTTTCATGAGTGAGAGATTTTTTTGTCATGTTGGCAATATGTGATGATGACAATAGGCTACTTTTGTGTTTCATGTTAGGTCTAGATTGGACAATTGTAGACATTTGTGAGTGTGTGGTGGCAGTCGCATAGCTGGCTGACTGTTATAGTGTTATTGAACTCACTCTGTAGTCACTTTGGATAAAAGTGCATTGTATTGACTCTGTAAGTCACTTTTAGTTTCGAATTTCGAAACGCTTGTAAATTCTAATCTAGTAGGATACATAGTAGGCTATGGCTGCGTGCGGGCATGTGTTGCTTGATTGTGGAAATTTGAGAAGCACCCCCAAGGTATAGCACCACCTAAGCTACCCAAGTAGAAAATTTCTGGTGGGTGGGGGGGGTCGTGTCGTGTGTCCCCGCCCCACATAGGAGAACTGGCACCAGCCGCCACTGGAACACAGCTGACTTTTTTTTTTTTAAACGCAACATTTTATTAGGAAGACATGACAGTAATGTGGGTGCAAATTAGCTTACTGTTTAAAACAAAACCTAAATGCCTTAATAAAAAAAAATAGTTTAACCGACTAGTATTTCCAGACTAGCAGGAGCAGCACCGTATAATCGGTTAGCCGACTCGTCACCATCTCTAATGGTGGCTAGGCCTATAGCATCCGATTGATCAGAGCGGAACAACCGTAACAATGTTTTTTTCGTTCATCGCACATACACAAAAAAAATTTGAATGGTCTCTTTTTTTATAAAAGGGTATGTGGAACTGTAATGCATTATATAAATGTAATTTTTTAATAGGAGGGTGTGTGGAAATGTAATTTATTTCAATAAAATTGTAAATGTGCGTAGGATGATTTACCAGACATTATGACCTGCAAGATTTAAATTTGTTGGACTTTGACAGTTTTTGCCGGTAAAAAAACGGTACTTACCAGATAACGAAAACCCTGCTGTACAGTCTGTTTATGTTCATTTCCAACACAGTATTTAGGCACCTGGTTTTCTTCAGGCTTGTGAACCCCTTTCTTCCTCATTACTCATTGTTTCATTTAAAAAAAAAAAAATATTTTTTTTTTTACGTGTCCCAAAGAGTCCTGATAGCTCTCTCACCATGGCACCTGGTATGGAGGAGGAGCTCCAGCAGCTTAAGCTCTGCCTCCAGGAGGAGGAGTCTGTGTCGAGGACCCTGCGAGAGCAGCTGGAAGCGTCTGAGCAGCGCCTGCAGGAAAAGGAGGCGGGACATGCAGAACAGGTGTTTAAAGCTTTACATCCTAATGTTTGTTAGGACCAGTAGAACGTTTCCAGATTTGAGTTCTGAAAGATGTGCAAGCGTGAATGCAGTGTGTTCCTTCCCCCAGGTACGGGTCCTGCAAACGGTGGTGTGTGAGAAGGACGTGCGCTTTCAGGAGCAGATCCAGAAACACGAGGAAGAGCTGCTGAAAGTCACAACACAGGCACAAGATGACATTGAGCTGCAACAGGTACACACTTGAACAAACATACACACACATATTCACTGACAAAAATGGATGGTTGAACTCTAGCTTTCTGGCTTGCATAGGCCCTTGGTGCAGCTCAGAGGCGGACTGAGGAGCTGGAGGAGACGGTCCGTTCACGCTCTGAGGTTCTGGAGATTCTGCAACAGGAGCTCAACAGCGCAGATGAACAGAAGCAGGTATAGAGTTACTGCCTATCTTCCACACTGTCTGACTCTGTGGCTGTGATGGTACAGGGTGTCCCTAATCTGAAGTACAATGAGAGAGAGAATTTCAGACACAAAACCAGAGTGATTCTGTTTTCTCCTTTTCTCTCCTACTCCTATCTTTTTCTTTCTCTTTCTCTCTCACACACACACACATGCACACGCACACTCTCTCCCTCCCAACCCCTGTGCAGATCCTCACGTCTCAGTTCCGGCAGATGGAGCAGGAGCTGGCGGAGGCTAGGAGGCAGGGTGAGGAGGAGAGGGGGCTGTGGGTCCTGGAGGCAGGCAGTGCCAAAGCAGAGCTGGCCACTCTGAGAGAGAGGCTGGAGGCTGCAGTAAGTGATAAGGAAGAAGTTATGAGGAATCAGAGCCAATCAGAGACTGGTATGGGGGAGGAGATAGCTGCGCTCAGAGAGAGGCTGGAGGCTGCAGTAAGTGATAAGGAAGAAGTTATGAGGAATCAGAGCCAATCAGAGACTGGTATGGGGGAGGAGATAGCTGCGCTCAGAGAGAGGCTGGAGGCTGCAGTAAGTGATAAGGAAGAAGTTATGAGGAATCAGAGCCAATCAGAGACTGGTATGGGGGAGGAGATAGCTGCGCTCAGAGAGAGGCTGGAGGCTGCAGTAAGTGATAAGGAAGAAGTTATGAGGAATCAGAGCCAATCAGAGACTGGTATGGGGGAGGAGATAGCTGCGCTCAGAGAGAGGCTGGAGGCTGCAGTAAGTGATAAGGAAGAAGTTATGAGGAATCAGAGCCAATCAGAGACTGGTATGGGGGAGGAGATAGCTGCGCTCAGAGAGAGGCTGGAGGCTGCAGACAGAGAGAAGGAGGAAGTGGCTGAGGAGCGAGCAGGAGAGCTGGCCGCCCTCAGAGAAAGGCTCCAGGCTGCAGAGAGAGAGAGGAACGATGGAGAGCAGCAAGAGGGAGAGGTGGTGGCCCGGATGGAGGTGGAGATGGCCACTCTTAGAGGGAGGCTGGAGGCTGTGGAGAAGGAGAGAGAAGAAGGGGCACAGAGTGAGGGAGAGACCATGGCCCAGATGCAGGCGGAGCTGGCCGCTCTGACGGACAGGCTGAGGACAGAGGGAGAACGGCAGCGCGCGATGGAGACCATGGCGGAACTGTGGAAGGGCCTGCGCGCTCTGGCAGGGGGTGAAGTGGATGCAGGGGGGGAGTGGGAGGAGCCCTGTGCCCCGAGTGACCCCGCCCTCTGTATGGAGGCGCTGCGTGCCCTGGAGGAGCGGCTGAAGAGGCTGAGGACGGAGTGGCAGGAAAGCGAGGAGCGCTGTAGCCAGATCAGCCTGGCTATGGAGGCACTTCAGGGTAAGCAACTCAGTGCACTAATGGTGTTTGCTAAACACAATAATACTTATTTTACTGCACAAAATAATTTAGGCAACAGTCACCACATAACATTTTTTTGAATCCTCCTGTGCTTAAAAGTAATACAAACATGTATGGATCTATCCTTTTACCAAGTTTTTTTTTTTTTTTGGAACTTTTATATATAACTGGGTTGCAATGAAGCAAATGTTTAGAAAACTCTTTGGACTCATCCTTCAGGAGAACTGAATAAGAGCACTGCAGAGGGGGAGGAGTCAGTAGCCAGGATACAACAGCTGGAGCAGCAAATCAGCGTACTGAAGGTGAGATGAGGGGCCGTGAGGTGAAAGTTTAGGGCTGTTATGTTTTTAACAGGTTCCTTTTAACAGGTTTACGGTATACATTTTTTTATTTTATACATGTGTCTCTTAACCTATGTGTGCCTGTGTGTGTGTCAATGTTTTCTTGATGTACGGTAGACTTCACACCCTTAGTGATACTCAGCTGCATCTTACCTAGACACCTGAAAAACCAATTGATCCAACACTGTCCAGTCAATTAAAACATGTGAGTGATTTTGTCTTCAGACATGAAAATGGATGACTCTTGAATGAACGGCTCTCCTTTTTCCAGGTTGCTGGCAGTTCAGAGGCTATGGCAGTGACTGACCCATCTTTGGAGGATCTCATAGCTGCAGAGGGAGGTGAGGTGCACTGCCAATCAGATAGCGTGTTTACACTACCCTCGATTCACCTATGCCTCTACAAGGGCCAGTTTTGGTTTGATTAAATGACCTCCAGAAGAACACAGTGTTTCCCCAAGGATTTTTTTCCAGCAGCGGCGCATGGGTTTCGCAAGTGTTCTCAGGTTTATGGTGCAACTCAATGTTGCATACACACACACACACACACACACACACACACACACACACACACACACACACACACACACACACACACACATACAGTTGATTCTTGGAACTTTACTACAACTGATTGGCGCCTCAGTTGATTCACCGATGTTCGTGCTAGCATCTCGTTCACACTACCATAAAGCCAGTCATACATCAATCATATGTGTTTACCACCCACCACGGATGAGTTGGAGTAGCTAACAAATGCCCCATGAATCAACTAACAAAAAATAATAATACTGATTTTTATGTGGAATTAGCCGTTTTTCTCGTGCCCCCTTGTTCTACTGACGGAACAGAAAATCTATTGTCGTTTAAAAACAATCAAATCTCCCCTTAGTGTATTTTCACTAAGCTGCAGTGTCTTTGGGCCTTTGTTCTAACCAGACAACAAACCAGCTTCATCCAATCATTGTTTTCATTCTCAAAGAGCCTTTCTGTCTGGTTTCTAAAGAGACATATACATCCTGTGCTGGATTTAAAGCTCCAGGCTGCTTTGGAACGTCATAATGTTACTCTTCGCTGCACCCTCTTCCTCTCTCACACAGGCATTATCGGTATTCTGCAGAACTTGTTCAGCTGGTTTTTCAGGAACATTCTAAAGAATATATATATATAAATCAGTCAGACCCCAGTGTCGTCAAAATGCTTAATTATTTAAAAAAATAAATATATATATATTTTTTAGCATTTTAGATCTGAGTGAAGACATCTGTTCTCCTGGCATGCATGAAAGCCCCCCTGTATGCTTCTTTCACATAGAGATCTGTTGTATACGTTGATGGGAAAAATATAGGGGAAATGGTAATGTCGTTTTTTGCAGACAGTAAAGGAAAGATCAAGTGAATTATTATAAAGAAATAAATGCTGGCAAGGGAAATACTGTTCAAACTGATAACTGCTGTCCTCCTCCCATTTTACAAACAGGCGTAGCATAGAATAGATGTCAGTCATAATAGGAGAGACGCCTACAGCTTTCATAACAACAGTAACATGTAGCCAACAAGGATGGGGGTTTCTGAATAGGTCTAAATTGTTCTATTACAGCTATGTTTACATAATACAATTTTTATACATGTTAGTATTGGTTATCAATTTTACTCCGCTTTTTGACATTATAATATTTTTATTTTATGATAGAATATAAAAGTATATTTGTGTTTTTATCATATTGTATAGCTGTACATACTTTTACATACATTTTATATTCTATGTGACAGCTTTGTAAATGTTCTTACTGATTTTTTCTCTCAATAAAGCACCACTGAATTCAGTTTAATTGAATGTTAAAGAATAGCAGTTGATGACAGATGCAATTTTTTTTAATTGATGAGGAAACATAGTTTTGCTTTCAATCAATAGAGTGTTATGGTAACTTTATTATTACCCCAGTGTATGAGTTATGGCTGCTTTATTCAAGTAGGTGAATACAATATGAATCACCCAACAGAGTACTTGCACCATGATGTGAAATTGGAATACAGACTTGTTCGATTGTCAATATTTTTCTTCTCAGAAATGGCCAGACCAGTCCCAGATAACCAAACCCATATGGAGAAGGTATGCATCAACTCAAGCTCACTCTTCAATCTGAAAATATGAATTAGTTTCAAACATTTCCCCCATACTGAAAGGCCATTGTTCTGTTAAATTATTCTCCTAAAATTTGAATTGAACTAAAACATGCCTTCTTAATGGTTTTAATCTGGTTGTTGATGTGTAGAAAAAGGCTTAAATATAATTAGGTTTTCTAACCTCTCTTCTTTCCTCTGATCTTTCCCAGGACATGGGAGGCGAGTGTGATTCAGACAGTACACAATTTCTAGACAATTCTCGAATGTTGGCTCTGGAACATCAGCTTGTGGAGAAGGAAGAGGAGCTGGCTGCCCTGCGCAAACATCTTGCGTTCAATGAAGAACAGAGCTGGAGTAGCAAGAATCCACCAGGGAGCAGCACTGAGCACAGCCAAGAGGGCGATGCAGGCACACAGGACAAAGTTTCAGTTCTCACCGATATCCCAGAGGACACGGAAGGAGAGGATGTGACTCTTGTAGCTGAAGACGGCTCATTCCTGTCAGCTGCTGGTGATAAAGAGGGCAGCCCGGAGCTCATTAGCCTGCAAGCCGAATCTCCAGTGGACAGAGAAACGAAGGGGGCACCCTCCGATGAGATGGTGACCAGCAGTGACTCTGATGCAACCCCAAGCAGCTGGACACTCCTGGAGGCTGTCAACCAAGAGGGTGGACAGGAGTGGCCCTCCTTAATGCAAGACTTTAGCCAGCTGCACTTGCAGTCCTGGGAGGAGGCCGGTGACGATCAGGCTGCATCCACCGTCGGCTCTGTACAGGCAGATTCGTCCTCTGTCATAATCCGCGAAAGCGTTGAGGTTCATATCACCCAGCAGGGGGCCGCACTGCATGAAGTGGATTCAAGCTCTGGCCGGGTTTTCGCTCAGCTTCTGGCAGAGGAGCTTCAGAGGAGGTACAGTGAGCTGCTGGCAGAGCTCCAGAGCCTGAGAGAAGCAGCCGTAACTTCTCAGAGAAGGACAGAGACCTTGGAAGTGGAACTGACAGTGCTACAGGCAGCTAAGGAGCAGGCAGAAGCTCAGGCATTAGAGCGGGAGGAGGTACTGAAGGCAGCCACAGCAGAGCTGCAGGAGGAGGCCCAGCAGAGGAGTTCTGCAATGGAGCGCCAGAGTAATGAAGGCAGGGTCTTTGAGGACCAACTTGCCAGTCTGAGTATGGAGGCCTGCTCCAAAGACCAGAAGATCCAGGCCCTCCAGGTGGACCTGGACCAAGCCCAGCACTACCTCTCAGAGCAAGAGGGCCAGGCCAGGATGCTGAGTGCTATGCTGGAGGAAAAGGAGCTGGCCTCAATGGAGCTTGAACACAGGCTTAGTGATGCTGATCACAGGTTGCAGGAAGCCTGCCAGGCTGTTACTACTGCTGAAGTGGCTCTCAGTGAGCGGTCCACTGAGATCCAGGAACTGCGGCTTCATCTCTTTCAGAAGGAGCAGGAGTTGATGAAACTTGGCATGGTCATGACTGACAAGCTGCACCAGTCTGGAGAGGAAAAGCTTGTTATTAGCAGCGAAGTGAAGAAATTGAAAGAGCAAATGGTGGATCTAGAGCAGGTGTGGGAAGAGCAGCAGAAAGAGAAAGAGAGCCCCACAGAGGACAGTGAGGAGCTAGTGAGCCTAAGGAAGGCTAAAGAAGATCTGAGTGCCCAGTTAGCCACTGTAAAGAAAGACGGGGAGCAAATTAAGAGGAAGCTGCAGGCAGCTCTGGTGCAGCGCAAGGAGCTGCTTAGAAAAGTTGGGGAGTTTGAAAAAGAAGCAGAAAAAAGGAAAGAACAAGATGGAGAAACTGAGGAAAAGTCCAATACAGAGGTTCCGGAGGCAGAACATGAAATGGAGAAAGAGAGGATGAAGGAGGACATTCTTCGACTGGAAGCTGCGCTGGAGGAAGCCGGACAGACCTTGAGAACCAAGGAAAATGTCTTGGAGACGATGGAACAGAGGATAGCCCAGCAGGATCAAGCCTTAACAGAGGCACTTGCAGTTAACCAGAGGCAGAATGAGGAGGCGGGGAACAGCCCATCCCAAATCCCGGATGAGGAGCAGGCACAGAGGGAGGCAGATGAGAGGGCGGCTCTGCAGTCTAAGCTAGCCTCTCGGGAAATGGAGCATGAAACCCTGCAGAAAAAGCTCCAGGAAGCCCTGGAAAACCGGAGGGACACCATTCGCAAGGCTAAGGAGAAGGACCGGCACCTCCGTGAGCAGCTGAAACAGCAGAAGGAGGAGCACAATGGGCTCCTGGAACGCTTTGAGGAGCAGGGCAGAGAGAGGGACAGGCTACTGGGACAACTGAATGAGCTGGAAGAACTGAAAGCACAGAAGGAAATGAGCACAAAGAGAGAAGTGGAGGAGGAGGGAAAAAAAGAAGAGGCAGCAGCCCCCAGTGCAGAGAATCTAGAGAGACCTGCAGGCGATTGGGGCCAAGAGGACTGGGTGGATTTTGCTGCACCAGAGCCAGATTCAGAGTCCCTGCAGGAGAAAGCCATCTCCAGTGCCGAGCATACTCCACTCGTACTATCGAAAGCTCTTGTTGATAAGTCTGCCCTTAAAGCCCTTCAGGAGGGAATGGAGGCTGAGCAAGCGTCACGTCAAGAGCTGGAGATACGGCTGGAGGAGAGCTGTGCCTGCCTGTCGCTGAAGGAAACTGAGCTCTTAGAGATGAGTAAGGAATTGCAAGACATGAGGGAAAAGGAACGGCAGATCGATGTGCTCTCAGGGGAGATGGAGGACCTGAGGGAAAAGTGGCAGCAAGCAGAGTCTCAGGCAGAGGCCTTGAAGGCAGAGATAGAGGTACAGGAGAGCAACATGGGGCCAGATTCCCCAGTAAGCCTCTTGCAGGCAGAGGTCCAAGAGTTCAAGCAGTTTTTGAACTGCAAGAATGAAGAAATCATGGAGCTGAGTTGTCAGCTGAGCGAGCAGAACTCCCTCCTCCAGGCAGTACAGGAGACTGTGTCAGAAAAAGACCAGCTGATCGGCTCCCTGCAGGAAGGTTTGAAAGCAGAGCGAGAGAAGAATCTGAGGCTAGAGACCGAGGTCCCACAGCAGCAGGAAGAGGAAAATGCTGCAAACAACGCCAAATTCCAGCAGCTCCAGCGCAAGTTGCAGGCGGCACTCATCTCCCGGAAGGAAGTCCTGAAGGAGAGCAAGGCACTGAAGGAAGAGCTGGCATCCGCTCAGACAGTCATGACAGAGCTGCAGCGGAGGCTGCAGGCCGGAGAGGCTGAGCTGGAGAAGCTGAGAGGGGAGAGAGAGAAACTTATTGAGGAAGTGGACAGAGCCCTGCTGGAGAACCAGAGTCTGGGAGCATCCTGCGAGAGCTTCAAGCTTGCAATGGAAGGGGTGCTGAAAGAAAAGGTGGCTTGTGAGCGGGAGGCTTCATACTCAAAGGAGCAGGCTGCAGTGACGTGCCAAGAATGGGCGGAAAAGGTGCAGGGGATGAAGGAGGAGTATGAGACGCTGCTGAGGTCATATGAGAATGTCAGTGATGAGGCAGAGCGTGTGCGGCGGGTTCTCGAAGCTGCCCGCCAGGAGCGGCAGGAGCTGATGACCAGGGCCAGGGCCCATGAGGCGTCCAAGCAGCAGGCGGAGAGGCAGGCCGAGGAAGCGCAGAGAGAAGTGGAGTCTGTTAAGGAAAAGATGCGGAAATTTGCTAAGACTAAACAGCAGAAAATCATGGACCTGGAGGAGGAAAACGAGAAGCTGAGGGAGGCAGAGGAGAGGAAAGGCGAAGGAGCTGAAAGGAGAGAGCAAAAGAGGCAGAAAGATGAGCTGGCAAGGGCTAAGGAGGAGCTTGAGCTGCTGAAAACTGATTCGGAAGTTGCGAGGGCCCAAAGAGACTCACTTGAGCAGGAAGTGACAGAGCTGAGAGAGCAACTGGCCCAGGAGCTAGAGAAAACAAACACTCAGCCCCAGGACACAAGCCCCGGTCCTGTTGCTTTGGTGAAGGAGGTCGTCATTGCCCAGCAGTCTAGCTTGGTTTTGACTCAAACAAACCAGGAACTAAATAAGACCCAATCACAGGACCCTGAGCAATCTGATCAAATGCACATGCCTGAGGAAGTTGCACCGGAACCTGATACAGTAGAGGATGTATCAGAAACCGAACCCTCTAAACACACACTGGACCAAGCACAGGTTAACGTGAGAGAAGCTGAGGCTGCCCTTGAAGCAGAGAGGGAATTAAGGCAAGAGCGTGAGGCTGAGCTGACTGCGAGCCTGTCTTCTCTGGAGCAGCGGCTGAGGTTAGCTGAGGAGAGGGAGGAGAACCTGAGGGAGGAGGCAACTCGAAAAGGGGCCCAGTTGGAAGAGGTCCAGGCCCAGTTGGAGGCAGAGAAGGACGACTTGGAGGAGCGATTGATGAATCAGCTGGCCCAGCTCAATGGCAGCATTGCCGGCTACCAGCAGGAGGCAGCAGACAGCAGAGAGCGGCTCACGGAGCTGCAGCGAGAGGTGGAGAGGCTGGAGAGGGAGCGGGCAGAGCTGGAGGTTGTAGCTGATAGTGAGAAGGAGCGGTCGGCTCATCTGGAGGAGGACAAGCGACAAGCTCAGAGGGAGAGGGCAGAGGCAGAGGCGGAGACAGGGAAGCAGCGGGAGCTAGAGCAGAAGCTGAAGTCAGCCCAGAGGGGAAAGGAGGGCAGCCAGAGCCATGCCCGCCAGCTGGAGGAGCTGCTGAGGGAAAAACAGCTGGAAGTACGGCAGATGCAGAGAGACTGCATCCAGTACCAGGAGCGAATCAGTGAACTGGACAAGGAGTCCAAGGCCCTTCAGCTGGGCAAGAAGGAGACATGCCGCGAGCTGGAGGTCGCCCGCCAGGAGACCACAAGCACTTTGGAGGAGATGAAGAAGGTGGCGGCAGAGCTGTCCCTTTGCAAAGCAAGGCTAGATGATGCACAGAGGGAGGTGGGGAAAGCGCGGGTGGACCAGCGCGCCTCAGAGGAGAAGGCTCTGCAGCGCGAGGTCCAGAGCAAGGTGGAGGCAGAGCGGACGCTGGACGAAGTGAGGCTACGACTGGGCGCGGAGCTGAAGCAGGCCGAGCTGAGACTTGAGGAGGCCTACAGGGAGATGGAGCGGGAAGAGGGAGCGACGCGAGAGGCACGGCAACTGGCAGCGGTCAGAGAGAAGCAGGCCCAGGAGATGCAGTGCCGACTTGACGAATCCCTGGCGCGACTGGCCGCCTTTTCGCGCTCAATGTCGTCCCTGCAGGACGACAGGGACCGTGTGCTGGATGAGGCACGGCAGTGGGAGAGCCGATTCCACAGCACCCTCCAGGGGAAGGAGGCAGATGTTCGGGAGGCAGAGATGCGTGTGCGAGTCCTTACAGAGCAGCTGCAGAAAGACACGGCCCTGAAAGAGGAGCTGCAGCTCACACTGGCGAGGTGAGAATGAATTGCATATTTATTTATAGTATGTGTGTATGCATTATTTGTGTTTGTGTAAGTTTATGCTAGTGCATATTTCTTTGATCTTTGACCCTTGACCATTGATTTAGGCTGCAGAAAGCAGAGGAAGAGTGGCAGCGCAAGTGGGAAGAGGAGGAGAAAAGGAATGGAGAGAGCCAGGCTGCTCTGGAGAAGGAGCGGGGGCAACTGAAGGAAGCCCTGACGGAGACGGAGCGCTCTCTGGCCCAGACACAGGCTCAGCTGGCCTCCCTGGAGACGGAGGCAGAGGGGCTTCGGCACAGGGCCCAGGCACTGGACGAAGCGGTGGGGGAGCTGCAGCGGGTGGCGGAGAAGGCCAGGGTGGAGCTGAGGGACAGGGAGGCAGAGGAGAGGAGGCTGGGGCTCAGCCTAGAGCAGCTGGAGACAGACCTGCGGTCGTCCAAGACCCTGACCGAGGCCCTGCAGATGGAGCTTGGGGAGAAGGAGAGGCGAGAGGTGGAGCTTCTTGCAGAAAAGGAACAGGCCGTCACACAGGTAATGGCTCTCTCTAACTCACCTTTTGACCTTTAAGTAATTGTCTTTGATAATTGCTCATCATATTGGAAGAAAAAATTAAGTCCCATTTTGCATACAGGTGCAAGCTTCCATAAGTAAATACATTTCTTTAGTTGGACAAGCACATTCTGTATATTGACTGGTATTATAAAAAAGAAATCTGTCCTTGTGGCTATCTCGTGGTAAAATTAGTTTCTGTTGTGTCGGGGAACTGCTTTGAACCGAGGGAAACTTTGAACTGAGTGAGATAGGGACAAGGCCATTTATAGGGCAGCTGTCTCCAGTCACAGGCAACTCCTCAAGCTTGGTGTCTTGGGCTGGTTTGAACGTGTGAACGAATAACAGAATGATTGAAACACTGGCATTGATTTGTCTGAAAGACTTGAGGCATTTACTGTGATTGGTCTGTACAACTGAGGTGTTTAATATGATTTGTCCAAATGCCGGAGGCACTGACTGTGATTGGTATGAATGAATGAGGAGCTGGCTGTGATTAGTATGTATGCTTTATACCCAGGCTGCAGAGGAGGCCAGACGGGAGGCAGACGGGAGGGCGCGGGAGGCAGAGAAAGAGGTGGAGGAGAGGAGAGAGGAGGTGCGGGGCTTGGAGGAGAGGGTGCGCAAAGCATTGGAGGAGAGCAGTCACAATAAGGCTCGTCTGGATGCCTTCACAAAGGCCATGGGCTCCCTGCAGGATGACCGTGACCGGGTGCTTACCCAATACAAACAGCTGGAGGAGCGCCATCTTCAGGTAAGAGGCATATTACACCTCCTTCTCGAATTTTTCAGTTGTGTGTTTTCCAGCCCAATCCAATGTTATTCATTCAAAACGACTCAACTCCACTCTCCACCTAATTACAGCCATTTTTGTTGAGTTTGCAAAAGTTCCAAAGCAGTAAATTCTGTCTTTTTTCATAACTGAAGGATGAGTCATTGGTGAAGTGTTTTGCTAAATTACAAAGTGATTCAGTGAAATTAGTAGCACTAGTTGGTTCAGGCCTGGACTAACTAGTGATTGGAGTCCTGTCCAAGTGAACACATTTCTTTCCAATGTAGTGCAATTCAGTATGTCGTTCTGTGGTGCGTGTTATTGAGCAGAATCACTGAAACCATGCCTCCTCTTTCTCAGGTGATGATGGAGAAGGACGCACTGATCCAGGAGGCGGCGGGGGAGAACAACAGCCTGAAGGAGGAGCTGCGGGGCCTGCTGGTGCAGAGGGATGACCTGAATGCCGAGAAGGCCAAGCTGTCGGCCCAGCTGCACGGCTACAGGGACGAACTGACCCAGGTGCTCAGCATGAAGGACTCTCAGCACAAGCAACTGCTAGCAGGACAGGCTCAGCGGATCGTGGCCCTGGAGCAGGAGAAGCAGCAGATGGAGGCGGAACTGAGGGCCCTGCAGTGGGAGAGGAAGGAGGTGGACGGCCGGGAAGTGGCGGTAGAGAGGGAGACGCTGAGCCAGGCTGCTGGGGATGCGGCGGGGGTGGGAGCGGGGGCGGAGGCGGAGGTGGAGGAACTGAGGGAACAGCTGCAGGACGCGATGGACCAGGTGGCCTCTCTGGAGGAGAACTTGAGTTCGGTGAGGGAGGCCGAGGACGCCCGGGTGAAGGAGCTGAACGAGCTGCGCTGGGAGGGCGGAGTGATGCGCACGGAGACGGAGACGGCGGAGGAGAGGGTGGCGGAACTGGCTCGGGACCTGGTGGAGCTGGAACAGAAGCTCCTGGTCGAGAGGGAGGAAGTGACCCAGGTCCGAGCGCAGAACAAGTCCTTCGGGCAGGCCATGGCGTCCCTGCAGGACTCCCGAGACCAGGCCGTCAACGAGGTGGAGGAGCTGCGCCTCCGCCTAGAGGAGATGAGCAGGACGGGCGCACAGCCTCAGCAGCCTGCGTCACCATCGCCCCCTGCTGGCTCCGCCGGTGAAGTGTGGGCACTGAAGAACGCGTTGTCTGCCCTGCAGAATGACAGAGAGAGGCTGGTAAGGAACAGCTTCTTCAGTATATCATTCATAGCATGTGAGGTTTATTAGTGTGATTTCACTTAAAGGTGTGTTAAAAGAAAAGAGGCCACTGGTATACACATCTGAAGCACTCCCAGATCACATTAGTCTTTTATTTTATTTACACTCAGGGTTTTTTAATTTTAATTTTTCAAATTTTATTTTATACAAAGGGACCCTTGTTAATCAAATGTTGTTCATGAATGATAGAGTAGTTTATCATGAATGACAGAGTAGAACATCATGAATGTTCGTATTACTTTTTACCTGAACTCACTGAAGGCATACTCAATCATTGTTCTTTTTTTACCCCCAAAATGAATGTTGCACACAGAGTGTATTTTATATAAAAGTAAAGTGTGAAGATTTGTGATGTCATCCTATCATGCCCGCCGGCCTTTTCCTCCAGTTGGAGCACCTGCAGGTTCAGAGGGCTGAGCTGTCCCGGGCGGGCCAGGGAGGGGAGGAGCTGGCCACACTCACCCAGGAACTGGAGGAAGAGAGGAGGAAAGGCAAAGAGAGGGAAGAAGGGCTGGAGAAGGACAGGCAAGAGCTGGAGACGCTCAGGTGTGGCTCTGCGCTGCACAACACAAGTCTTGTGATGTGTGAATGTTATTTTCTTGGTCATAAAATATTTTGTGTACAGCACATTTTATACAGAGCAGCATGCAGTCCAAACTGCTTCACAGTATTAATATTTGTGCAATAGTAGTTAGTCAGCAGTGGTCTTGAAATCCATACTGATGACTGATAAACATGTGACATGCATGTATTTGTGTAAGCTTTACACCACAAAGGACCATAACCAATTGAATTTGATGGATAAAATGACCAATTACAACTTAGTAGATACATCAAAGCATAGGCAAACTATTACAATCAAAATGACCCAGTTTGAAGCATCTGATTACATAATCTTTGTCTAATATACATGTGTGCACACATACTGTACATACATACATAGAGTAAAGGTATTTGCATAGCTTATAATTTACATATAGTCAATTTAAAAAGAAGGATGTTTGCCGAAGCAATTCAGTTTCAGGATTACTCCAACGTCCACTCTTATGGCAGAGCCCCACCTGGGAATGGGGGAATGGACCAGGCCTGGTTCTGTACCCACTTTATCTGTGATTAAGATTTGGGTTCTCTCTGTGTCTGTCAGGCAGGAGAGGGTGGACTGGCAGACCCAGGTAGAACTCTTCAAGCAGCAGACCCTGGCCACTCTCTCTGACCGAGACCAGCAGGTCCAGCAGCTCAGCGCCATGCTGGAGGAGGCCCGGGCGCTCCCGCCCAAAGTGCAGGTGGAGAAGTACCAGAGAGAGGTGAGGAGGCGATTGACAGCAGTCCAAAAGTGGGTGCTGAGAGTGCATTACACTTTCACTGTCCAGGCTCCATGGAACTCCCCCTGGTGTGCTGTGTGTGTGGGCACAGTTAAGGGAGTTTCAATAGTGTGAATTCTACCTCCTAAAAGTGAACAGTTCCCCTGCTGGTAATGACATGACCAGTCAGAGTTCATTATTAACTACATTGAACTTTTGATGCATTCATCTTGACACTATTGATGATGAGTTACTTGGAATGTGGATATTGATTGTACTGTACCGCGCAAATGTGTTCGGTGTTTCATGACCGAAACAGTCACGATATGGTCATCTCTACTTGCTACTTGAGGCCAATGGTGACTGTCTGTAGTTGTTTAAACTTTGTATCTTTTCACATTTGTCCAGGCACCTCTGGGGACAGACCTATCTGCTGAGCACCAGCTCCTGCAAGCAGAAAGCGGGCAGCTAAGCAGCCAGCCAGAGGACACTCTGAAGGAACTCCAGAAGAAGGAGCTGAAGATCACAGAGCTCAGCAGCAAGGTAGCAATTTAATATCTATTTAATTCCCCCCATCTCCACGTCAGCTGACGTGTGGTTCACTTTTTGGTACAAAATGGCTGCTACACATTGGTGAGGCTGGGAGGTGAGCTACCTCCTTCTCTGTAAAGGGCTTTGAGGTCCTTTGCTGTGTGAGATGCTTCTGTGCTATTGGCTGCCGTTTCGCTGTACTGTGCTGCGCAGCCGACATTTCTTCACCATGTTCTCTTTGGCCACCCTGACACTTAATCCAGATGCAAGTTCTCCTTTGCGCTCTCAAATATGGTAAAAGTCACAGACAGTATGGTTACAAATAGTTAGTTATCCAAATGCCCAGCAATAGTACAAGTCTGTTCTTTGGACATGCAGGCAATGCAAGCAAGAGCTGCCCATTACATCAGCTGCGGAGCCAAAACAGATGTGCAATCGCGGCCATTTTGTAGGCATGACTCAAAGGGCACCCCGACAAGCTTCAGAGATGAATGTGTGATCACGGCAGGCTTCAGCATGTCCCTGATATGGCATTCTAACACTGTGGTCCTGTCACTCGCCCCCTCTGCCTCCCCTGCTGTTTCACACCCTCCTACGCTGCTGCTCAAACACTAACGCTGCTCCTCTTTGCTGTGCCTTTCTCCTTCACCTCCTTTCTCTTCATCCCTCTCTGCTTTATACCTGTCCGCTTCGCCTGCTTTCACACTGTCATCTGATTTGTCTTGTGATGGGCCCTGCCTGTTTTCCAAAAACATCTATTCGTCCCATCTCTCTCCTTCACCTCTTTTCTCTTCCTTTCCCTTCCTCTTTCTCCTTCCCTCTCTCTGTGGTTTGATGTGTTGGGTGGTTCAGCCCCTGCCTCTCCCTCCCTCTCCCCAGCTATCTCAGGTGTTTGAAGAGAAGCGCTCGCTGTCTGCCCAGCTCATGGGCAGCTCTCAGAGGCTGGATGAGGCCCAGAGTCGCTGCACTGCCCTCCAGAGGCAGCTTCAGGAACTGCATGAGGACAAAAGCAAGGTTGACATTTCCTTACACTCACTGTATGGTCACTTACGTTTTTCAGTCCCGTTTCACATTGCTGTTTCAAACTATTGCTTGTAAAACCAGCTTTTTTAAGGTATACAGTTTACTTATGGATGCATGGAAAAATATATAAATTTTGTGTAAAATCAGGCCCTCAGTTGAACCCCCCTGTCCCTTGTTATCTCCAGGGTAGCCCTGAAATGGACAGTGCCCCTGGAGCTCCCCAGGAGCGCAGCAGCTCTACAGAGAGCGAGGGATACAGGTCAGAGGTCAAGGAGCTACAGCACAGGTATTGGTGAACATCATACCCATAATCATACTAACTCAGTCTCACCCAAGCATTCGCGTCCCCCTAAGTTTGGTTTTGGTTGCAACTTACATGCAAAGACCCAAATTTCGCCAGTCAATATCTCAGCCGTTTTAGCACCAGTTACCAAGCCACTTGGCAGATCAACTCATCTCATCAATATCTCACCATAAAAAAATGTGGGAAAGATTTGTTCAACAGTTTTCATATAATTAAGTACATTAAAAAATTAGCATTAAGATTAAGACTTTTTTTTTCAAATGACCTAGCTCAAATTCTACAACTCTAATTGCTTAAGTAGACATAGCGATAGGTCAGGTATCATATGGACTAATGCTTTTGATGCATCACATTTATGTCTAGTGTACAGTTTTTAAATAAACCTTTATAATTCCACGATACCGGAAATTAATGCTAACTGAACGTTCCAGCAACCGTTGAACACAACAGTCTCCTGCTTTCTCCCGAGACAAATACTCACTCCGTCTCTGACTTTCTAAACTGCCACAGCACAGAAATCAGCCGGGGGCTACTAACTGTTACCCATTTTTAACCTAAAAGTACAAAGCGAGTTTTGAATTGTGTGGTATCGTTTGACATTTTTCTGAATCACAAGCAGTGTGGGCAAATCAACTTGATAGAGTAATGTGGATATATTGCTTAAAATATATTTTTCCATGTTAGTAGCTAGTAGCTAGCTCAACAGCAGTTCCACACAGCTCTAGCTAACCATCATGCTAAAGTTAACTTAGCTAGCTAACGTTAGTGGTAAGTTACTGGCTATTATAATCTACTAACTTGGCTAGCTAGAGAGCTAAAATCAAACTGTTACTCCTTTTCAGACCAGTTGCCTAACATTCATGAATCTACAAGCACCACATCGTATGAGCTATCAGCTAGCTAGCTAATAATAATAGCCTATAATTGAGGTTTATCACAACCCTGTCTAAGTTAAACCGGTGAACGGAATTATTTTGCCGCTTAAAGTTATGGTAAGTCCCCCCAAACACTTTAAGCCAAACTGTTCAACTTTAAATAATTTTAGATGTAAATGTAGGTACTACGTGGACACATATTACGATAAATTTGTGTATAAGGTTGGTTCATTTTAATGCAAATATAAAGCCACAAAGGACGATTGAATGAACTGTGGTAATTTTTTGGCGGGTCATATTAGCCAACCTCGCTCTCACTCAGGGGCGGCGTCCCAATATTCTTCACTCACCAAAAGTTTATTTAATTCCCTGTTGATAACAAGTTTCTCCAAATAATTGTACTGACTAGAAAAGCTATGATGTTTAGCTCGTTACCTGGCTAACTCTTATGTGCCCAGGACAATGATAAAATTATATAATTTAATAAATCAACCGTTGTTATTGAAGCTATTGTGTCTTGTTATTATCAAGGTATTGTGTGCACTTCAGGGATTCTAATGCAAAATGTTTCAAACAAAACCATTATAGCTAAGTAGAATTTTGGACAGATTAGTTATCAAATTTTAAAAATGCATAAAATAAAAATGTAACTACAATATAGCTGTTGTTGTTTGTCATGATTAAATCTGTTTTATTTCCAATGTGTTATGAAATGTGTTATGTTATTATGTTATGATAATTAATGTTATTTGGACTTATTCTAGTCTATTTGGGTATTCTCGAGGTAGATTGATTGAACTAATTTTCAGTTATGTTTATTCAAAGTTCAATTGGATGTGTAACAATAGTCATTTCTTTTTTAAAAGAAATTAACACCTTTGGGAGGAAAAAATGTTTTAAGTGTGAAGTTTGGCTTGGTTAAAAGCTGCAAAAGACAGGAAATTCAAATGAGCACCCCCAAGCTAAACTTCAGCTCTCTACACTATCAGGGATTTCCAGTACTCCGTTTTTTATATCGGACTGCTATACAGTTCTGTAGCTATGTTGGTCTACTGTATTTTAAACAACATGTAATCATCACTGGGCAGATTGGTTCAACCCTTTTCTCAAAATTCATACTGTTCAAAATTGTAAGCGGCCTACGACTGCTGCATTAGGCTATAGAGTAGGTTTAGACATTGGCTATAGATCTAAACTGCATTAAGGGCAGCACAATAGTATATATATTTTTGTACGTGATGCTGATTATTTTACACTGAAGACTGTACACACTTGAAAACTAAATAGGCTATCACTTGCTGCTGGAGTGCATAAATACAGTGGTATTTAATTTTGACTTAAACCATAGATTCTACTCTTAATTTGTTGATTAGAAATGGAATCATCCATCCAAGGAGTAGCCTATACTGTGGCCTAGGCTTACACCACCACCCATGAGATCATTTATGTAAACCTAAGAAGTATGAAATATATGAAAACATACACTGCTGACATACAGAGTAGTAGTCAATAAGATTTCAGTAATAGCATAACATGTAGGCCTAATTGGCCTGATATGTCATAGTGGGTAGAAATAAAAACAATAGGTGAAAGTATACCTTTAATAGCCTAATGCAATCACAGCATGCAATTATACATCTACTCATATAGCTTTAGAATACTTCTAAAAAGGATTTGAAATGTAAACAGACAAAGATTTAGATCCACCTTTCAATAGCTACCTACCAATAGTATCACATGTTAGCTATCAATATTGGTATAAGGCATAAGAGGAATAGAGATATCGCCTACACAAAACTGCAGTAGGGAAATACTAAGCCTTTTTGTACAGGTCACTATCATGGGTGGCGGCACATACTCTAAGAGTATGAATTAGAGTAGGCTCTCTGAGAGAAGGTTTGAACCAATCTGCCCAGTGATGAGTACATGTTGTTTGAAATACAGTAGACCAACATAGCTGGTACTGGAAATCCCTGATAGTGTAGAGAGCTGAAGTTTGGCTTGGTGGTGCTTATTTGAATTTCTTGTTTTTTGCGGCTTTTCACCAAGCCAAACTTCACACTTAAAACATAGTTTTTTGATATTAATACTCTCATAGGCTCTGTCTCTCCCAACAGCCAAAATGTCACATACACACACATACTTACTTGTTAAAATTAGCAAAAAGCTATTTTATTTAATTGATCTTAGTGAAAGAACACAATGACTACCTCTTCTCTTCATTTTTTTTTTTTTACAGATTGGATGAGGAACTGGACCACAGGCAGGCAATGGAGGAACAGTTACTGGCCACACAGGATCGTCTGAAGAGGTGCGGCTAAATGTTTCTTGCCTGACAGCAGCATTATGATTGTATACTGAATTCAGCCATAAGTTTCTCCCTCTCATTGTCTGTCCATCAATGTGGTCATGATGGAGGTGTCTCAGCCTCTGTTTGGGATTTAGCTCTCATGCCATACTGGAAGCTAGTTTTATATGACAAGTGAGTTGTTGTTGCCTTCTCCTTGGTGAAGTGGATGGAACACATCTGTACGGGGGGAGATGGATCAATGCAATGCATGGTTCTGATGGTCCTTTCTTGTTTAGTCTTTTGTGTCTCCTTCACCCCATGTTACTTTTATAATCTGTTGCCGCCCCACTATATCTGTCCCCAGGTTTGAGTCATACAAGAAAAACTGTTTCTGCCAGAGTTCCTTATTTCACAGCCTCAGGCAAAGTAGAATTAATTTACTTTGTGCGATACCCTCTCACCTTTGGGAGAGGTTGAAGACCACAGATGGTGTTGACCTTTTGGCTGTTTTCAAAACAATTCACCAATTCATCTGTTGAAGCAAATTTGTGTCCATCTTACATCCTCCAGGCACACAATGGTTGAGTGGCAGTCTGCGCAAGAGGGGAATTTCTCAGAAACCGCTGTCCTCATCGATCCACCAGAGGGCGCTGTTACGCGGGTGAGTTTTACTCGCCACATACCAGCTTGATGGTTCACATTAAAACAGTCCAATTCTGTCATTGCATCACTGGGGAAAGTTTTAATAGTTGTGAAGTCTCAGGTCCTGCCTTTACAAGGATAGGGATATGATTTATGATGGGCTACACTCTTAAACTTAACAGAAACTCCCCAGAGGATTTATGGGCATAGAACAAGTAACTATATGTTATCCTCAGTCTTAAGTGTTTGTCTTCATCCCTTCTTTAGCATGTGACTCCACATCTTGCCTCACTCTCTGATGAAGTATCATCTCCTCTTCATTTACTTTTCTTACGACTATAATATATTATTTTATAGTACAGTATAACTAAATAAGAAAAGATAATTATTGTTTAACAATTTTCATTGGTAAGGAAAACAATATAGAAATAGAAAATGTAAATATAATCTCTGTGTCCTATCTCTCTCTATCCCCCATTTAATTATTCCACTCCTTCACCTCACTTTCTTTTTGTCTCTTCCTGCCCTTCTTTGCCCTTTCTCTCTTCTCTGCCTTTCCCTGGCTTTCTCTCTCTAGCTGTCCTATCTTTCTCATCTCTCCTTCTCTTGGATATTTAAAATAAGTTAAGTGGTACATTATTGCTTTAGTGGCACTAATCTCCTCACAATTGCCAAGGCAGACATTCAGGGGTCGATTTACTAAAGGTTTGCGTGTTCGAAAACATGTGTAAAACTGTTACCACCCGCAAAGAATTGTGAACAACTAACGAGGTGTAAAGAGGATTGCGTGTGCTAAAATTGAAAGATAGGTTCATTTCTCATTTTTGCAGGTTAGGATGGATGAAAATGCAAAAATGGGCGTCCATACGTTATTTCACAAAATAGTGGGAGGTGGTCATGCAAATAGATTACTTTACATTACAGTCATTTAGCAGATGCTCTTATGCAGAGTGACGTACATAGTGCATAAACGACTTACAATTTATACAGCGGGATATTTTTACTGAAGCAATCAGGGTTAAGTGCCTTGCTCAAGGGCACAATGGCAGTGTGTATCCCCAACTGGGTATCGAACCTGCAACCTTGTGGTTACTAGTCCTGTTACTTAATCACTGAGCCACTGCCACCCCACACTTTATGTGTAATGTGATTTACTAAACCCGAAAGGAAGTTTGAGAAATGTATTTGCGGGTGCATTTTAGTACAAATGGAAAGCAGGTATTAAATTGATAAGATGACGGCTGTCATTGTAGCAAGACAGTACGGGTGTGTTTTGAATATCCATAACTGAATGTTCTGAATAATTGCCTAACAATGGGGGCTAATTATTAATGGTGCCACGGACCACAATCGAACGCCTTCACTTTTACCATTCGATTGAACGTTAGAAGTAAAAAGTTAGTGCTATTGGTTTCTGCGAGCTTCATCATTCTAGCTTCATATGGTGATCAATAAAGGCTAACAATACACTAGCACTTACTTCTTGTAAGTTTTATCACCACTGCAGTGAAGTAACAAAAGTCAATAAGCTACATTTTCTGTCAGAAATATATTGTGAAGCTCACGTGCATTCATTGCTGTCTACAAAGCTCTGGTTTGCCTGAGAATATTTGTGGATAGCCTACATAGATGAACAGTAAGAATATCTTTTAAAAATCATGAAGCAAATCGTGTTACATAATACAATAGTAACTAGTATTTGAATGAAACAAACAATACAACGTCTATTATAACAAACAGTGAATAACAAGCAATTCAAAACTTTATAAAAAATAAAACCCATGATCAAATGGAAATGTGATTTTATGTGACACTTACGGCGCGAGTAGGCTTAGTGCTACGAAGCATAGTTATGATAATTTCAGTCCTGACAAACATCTGTAACTCCCGGCAGAAACTAAGAGACATACAGTGAAACAGTCTGTAATAAACCGCCGGCTTGTTCTGTGTAACAGTAGCCTATACCTACACTGTAAAAAAAAAATATATACCATAAAAACTGCAACATTGCTGCTGTTTTTTTTTTTTCTTACAGTATAACCATTCCAAACACGCAAAATCTCATTTAAATATGGCTGTTTGTGGCTGGAGTAATTTACATAATGACTCTTGGTCGATCACCCGCAAAGTGTGAAATGATAGTGTGTGCAAATACTTTGGCTGCGCCCACAAAATAACACCCCTTATTTGGGATCTTAGTAAATCAACCCCATAGTGTAAAGGAGAAATATACATATGCTTGGATATATGCCAGGTAAATATACAAATGTTGTATCAATGCAGATATGTATAAATAAAATTTCCATCGTGTGTTTGTGTAACCTCAGACGCGGAATACTGGTCCAGGACTGAGCCGGATGCTTCGCGCGGCTTTCTGCTCCCGCCAACGCACCCCACTGTTGGCCTCTGTCTACCTGCTGACTGTGCACGTCCTGCTGCTGCTGTGCATGGGAGGGTACCTGTGAGGGCCCCACGGACGCATGCTGATGACATCATTTCAAAGCGACTGACCGTGGCGGCCAACTTAATATGCGTCACGATTCCTGGATGCAGCACAAAACAAAGACTTGCATTAGCCTAGACGTTACCCCAAAGTAAAACAGATTCGTACACCACAATAGCTACCGCCATCATCAACATGACCTGGGTTGATGTCCCTTGTCATATGGTGGTACATTTGCCATAAGAACTGTTTAAAACTGACAGTTGCTAGTTCTACTTCTGCTTGTACCCAGTGCTCTATATTTATAGCCGTTCACTTGGCATTCCCTGGGGAACTCTGAATACTTCAACAGAGGTACACTTCCTGTTTAGGGGGTGCACTGTAACACAGACTTTATAAATATTTTCTGCCAAGGCTAATCCCTCAAGTCCTACAGAGGCATCTGAAAGATCTCAATAGTGAAAATGGTGGCATTTATACAGGCGATCCCCTTGTAATTTGGTGCGATTAACTGTTAGCAGAGTGGGGGCTTTGGAAGCTATGGTCAAGTTCATCTTCCTCTGTCACACTGTCCCTCACGTGGACCTTGAAATGGAATTGGGAGAAAAGGGAGAATTTTAATCAACTACATTCCAGTATACCTTTAGCTGCTTTACTGTATTATTAAAATATTAAACAACACTGTATTGAGAATGTAGATCTGCTCACTGGAGTGAACTCAGTGTGAACATGTGACTATGATCAGTGCGTTTTTGTATATACGTATGTATGTGTGCGTGCGTGCGTGCGGGGAGGCCGGGAGGGGTAACCCTGTGGGTTGTATGTTCCTCACCCTTATCACATCCTTTCTACCCCTCACTGTCTTTGCTCTGTGAAAGCCTAGAGCAGTGGCACTGACATTAAATTTCATGCATCAATGTTACTGCTTCAATTCGAATGGAGTCATCTACTTTGCCAGCCAGGTGGATATCCCCATGTTAATAATAATAATAATAATAAAACTCTTCCCCTTCTTCTCCTATTCCTCCTCCTATTTAAGGTAACATGTGTAGATTGTTACTGTACCGTTGCCAAACCACCATGCCGCACTACTGCCCATGGCTTCTGAGATTTCCTTGGAATTTTGTCATTTTGCACTTCCCTCCATCCCATGACCCACATCAATACACCACAGTCCTGATCCATTATACTGTAAATTAATATTGTATAGGAGAGCTGTATGATTATGGACAGAACTATGATTGGTGTCTCAGAGTTGTTTGGTCTGTTGTGCACAGTCCATTGTGGGTGTCTCTGTATCTGTATAATCCGTGTAAAAATAACCATATTCTTGCATATTCTTTACCCTGTCGTCTTGCTGAGTTATTTTTAAAATAAAGTCTACAATTTATGGGAAGATTCATCATGGTCCTGTCATTTTGTTGACATTATTGACAGCTTCATTACCATATTACGGCGTGCGCCTGTCTACCAACATTGGTTATAGGAATAAGTACGCCTCTCATCGGGGACGCGCCTCGTTTCCTGTAGACTCCTCGACTCGGACTGCGCACAGTGGAGTGGCGTCTTAAATAACATTTTTTAACGAATAATCTTGACGGTGCAGTGAGACTGATACAGTGTAAGTAGGCTACCCTTTCAGTAAAATGTTTGTGGCACTGGTTTCATTGAATAATCCAAAACTAAAATAAATGTTGCCAGCAAATTTACAGAAAATCAGGAAGTAGCTAAAAACCTATATTTACATTACATTTTTATTTTACGTAGGCTATTATAAATTGAAAGCATATTAAAACGCGAAATGTTAATAAAACGAAATGGGAGATTATTCTATATGTTAATGCATAATGTCAAATGCAAAAACAACCTTTTGGTTTATTTAATTGAGGAAGTGCTTCGCTTGCTACAATGTAAATGCTGAGTTTTGAATTTGAGTTTGTATTTAACTGGGTTGTTTAAAATGTAAGTTATTCTAGTAAACAACACACGATGTTATCGGCAATGAACTTACATTTTCATGGTATTTGTGAGCAGTGGACTAACTAACCTCTGATACCGTTATTTTGCAGCACGAATACCTGTGCCGTCATTGAGCTAGTTGGGAGTTGTGCATCAATTCTGATGCATTAAATAAAATAACGCAAACAATCAAAAACCTATTTATACTTTCACGCTAAAGTTAAAATGACAGTTTCGCCACTGATTTAGGAATATATATTTCTATTGAACCTTAACCAGAAGGAAGTTATAGGGTCATGGCGTCCACCGGACATAGATGCCATCGGTGGACTTCCACACCTGTTCCTATGGGCTACCTTGCTGTGTTCACTACACTCAAAAAAATAAAAAAAATTATTAGACAGCGGTTGCACATACTATTATTAAGTATATGTGACTTCAACTGTTTAAGTTGAAAACATCCCATATAGGCTACATAATAATACTGTGTGCAGCCACTGTACATCATTTTATTAAGTAAGTCCAACTATTTATTTGTTGAGTGTACTTAATAATATTGCGCGCAACCACTGTCCAACAATTATTTTCTTTAAGTGTATGTTGCCTAGTTCCAGAGGTGTAAAATCCAGGGGTCAGAAAGTGAAAGTCATGCCATGTGTTTCTTAGACCCATGAACTCAGCCAGCTGATTTCACTGATTAGTTCTACCTCCTGGTTGAAGAATTAGCAAATTCAGGTGATTGGAATCAAGTAGCCCACTGGGGAGTACTTTTACTTTCTGAACCCGGATTTTACACCTCTGTCAAGTGCCCTGGTATTCAAGTCACGGTCCTCGAGATCTGAGAACTGCTGGTTTTCTACCCTCCCTTTACCTGCGAGTCAGGTGTGAAGACAGTCTGGCCAATCAGTCGCACTAATTGTTCAGTTAATTACCTAGGAGAAAGAAAACCAGCGCCGGATTTGGATTTGGATTCGAGGTCCAGAATTGAATATCCATAGTGTCTAGTTCGTATGCAGTTTTAGCTGCCAGATTACAGGGGTAGTTGTGTGCTATTGTATGGAAGAAACTATATACTACAAATAGCCCACTGTGTGTGTTCTCAGCTTCCTTTGTGACACATGAGAAGGGATTCGGTCAGTGGACGTTGGGTAAATTGATTTAAAAAAGGAGAAATAGGAAGCTATAGCTCAGAATAGTCTGGCTATATGCAAGTACTTTTATTAAGACTTCGTGTTGTCACCTGAAATTAGGCCTACCCAGACAAAGTGCAATTTACAAAAAAATAAATATATAATAAATAAATTGTCTCTCTGTAGATGTGGAAGTCTGTAGTGGGACACAATGTCAGCATGAAGGTGGTCTCAGGGGACGACGACTGGGAGACGGATCCTAATTTTGAGGTGAGATGGATTATCAGAAGTGAAGGGGAGAGAAGGAGAAGACAGATCCAAGGGAGCTGCCTACTCAGCTACCTCCTCATTTGTACCAAATTCATCATCTTTCTTCCTCTTGTGCGTATGTACGCATTTACCTGTGTTTTCAGAGGGTTTGGCCTGCCTATTTTGCATTCTTTATTTGACATTGGCAGTGTTTGACAGTACTGTGTGGCAGCCTGTGTGTCGGACTGTGTGGGCATCTGCGGCGGTCAGTGTAATGTGTGCCATTCAGTAAGCTGCAGGGCTGTGTGTGTTTATCGACCCGTCTGTGTTTCAGAATGATGTTTCAGAGCAGGAGCAACGATGGGGCTCCAAGACCATTGAAGGGTCTGGCCGAAAGGAGCACGTAAGGTAACACGCTGCCCACTGAACAACGTACGATTGGCGTGTATGTGTGTATTTGTGTATGCACACATGAGACGATTATGATGAGAAGTGTCAAATCAGTTCAGGGAGCTGGGGCAAGTTAAAAAATCATATCACCTTGTGTTTTTGATTGTTATATTGACAGGACAGATCATTTTCAGAAAGGTACAGGGTGAAACGGTCCATAATTATAAACCAAAAAAGAAAACAGATTGTTGAAATTGTAGTTCCAAAAAAAAGGGAAAGAGTTTCTTGAAATTGTGGCGTCTACATAAATGAGGTCACACTGGAAACAGGAAGAGGAAGTTAAGAAGGTAAGCAGCCTGCCGAGAAGCCAAATAAGGGCTTAATGCAGCAGCAGGCTGTCAGTGCTGGCAGGTCTGCACACATGATGTAGACGTCTCTTATACTGCCTGTAAAGGGTGTCATCGTGTATCTTTTTTCTATACAGGATTGCCTGAGCTTTCTATCGTGCATAAAGTGAAATTCTATACCTTTTTGAGTAGTGCTCAAAGTAGTTTATTTGAGTAGTTATTCTTGGGATATGTGTGTGTTGTGTGTGTATATACAGGTGCAGCTCAAAAAATTAGAATATCGTGAAAAAGTGCAATATTCTTTGTCACTCATTTCAGAAAGTGAAACTCATATATTATATAGATTCATTACACATAGAGTGAAATATTTCAAGCCTTTATTTGATCCCTTTAATGGTTGTTTCTCCTGACTTTTTTCCCCATAGAGTTCTATAGGAAAATGAGTCAGGAGAAATAACCCTTGCAGTGATCCATCCACATCTACTCCATATCTGGCAACAGAGTGATGGTTTGGGGCTCGTTCGATAGCTCAGACCCTTGATGACTTACAGCCATTTAGCCAGCCATGTGTTCCATACTGTACCAGTGTAATTTACAGCTGAATCTAGTCTCACCCCCCAATTCCCATAGAGATCAGTTCAAATGCAGAGAGGTTATAGTATCGCTTGTAACAGTACCTGAAAATAAGATATCGAGAGTATTTTGATGTTGATTGGTCACAGACTTCAGGAAGTAACAGCATGCAAAGGATATGCGACCAAATATTAAATATGATACTTTAAAAATATGTTAAAGCAAAATATTCAAATTTTCTGAGACACTGAATTTTGGATTTCATTAGCTGTAAGCCATAATCATCAAAATTACAAGAAATAAAGGCTTGAAATATTTCACTCTATGTGTAATGAATCTATATAATATATGAGTTTCACTTTCTGAAATGAGTGACAAAAAATATTGAACTTTTTCACGATATTCTAATTTTTTGAGCTGCACCTGTATATATGCCCTGCTCTTTTTGTTGCATAGTGCTCAAGAAGAGCTGTATATTTTCTGTCCTTGGGGTATAAACTCATGTGCGTGTGTTTCTGTCATTGCAGTAGGGGTCAGGTTGTGGTGTGTGAGTGTGTGTATGGGTGTGTGTGGAGTGCTCAGCATGTCTCTTCTCTGGGCAGTGTGACAGAGCTCAGACAGAAGGTGTCTCAGGAGCATGAGTTGGTGAAGAAGAAGGAGATGGAAAAGGCTCCAAAGGCCTCCTATGGATACGGAGGCAAGTTTGGGGTGGAAAAGGACCGCATGGACAAGGTCAGACTCCAAACCCAAATATGTAAACCAAAAAATACGCCAGAAAGAACGATTTAGTCATTATAATTCCCCCGAAAACTGAACACCCTTTGTAACAGCTCAGTAGAGTCTAGGCATGTGCCCATATAGGTGTATGCACATGTGTGTGTTTTTGTTTTTATGCATGTGCAAATATTGGTGTGTGTGTGTGTGTGTGTGATTTCCCAGGGTGCTGTGGGGCACAGCTATGTGGCACAGGTGGAGAAGCATTCCTCCCAGACAGATGCATCTCGCGGCTTTGGGGGAAAGTTTGGAGTGCAGAAGGAACGAGTGGACAAGGTGAGACCATACTTGGTTTTCTCAGCTATTTTACTTTTGACCATATATCGTGGATTGGTCTAAATGATTGGATTGCTAACACATATACAATAAAAAAAATATATATACCATAATAATAAATAAAAATAATCACTGCCATTTTTGTCATGAATGAAGATTGGAAAGATCTGTGTCCATTTCCAGGTTCTGGAATTGCGGAATGGTTGCATCATTGTAATACTTTGAACTTAATTTACTTGATCCTCCCTGGTAACCTGCATGAAGCAGTGTGCCAAATAAAATAATAAGTACATGAGAAGAACTTAAGAAATAATAAATGAGGAGAACAGGCCCTGCATCCCATTGTAGCTTGTTATTCGCCTGTGGAGTTTTGATTCAAGGGCATCTGAGTACACAGCCAATCCCAGCAAAAGTTTCATGCGTATATAACTATCCATGAAGAAATACGTTCACTTCAAACTGATGTCCACCTATGCTCTCTGGTTCTGATGAAAGAACTCCGCTTGAAACAGTTGCCATGGTCCAACTTTGTAATTCCTTTAGAAATGTAAAAACCTGTCAAATTCCTTCTTTTTTACTTTGTACACATTTTTTACTCCTAATTTGCTCTCAATAAGATAAATTTGACCTAAATTAAAATGAATAATATTTAGACTTTGTTCATTTGATTTTGTTGAGCTGAATTTCCCAAATGTCTGTATCTTGATCAAATTTCAAGGTCTGAACTGTTTGCCTCTCCCTGAGATGGTATAAATGCCAAGTATCAGAATAACTTATTCCTGTAACGTGTCTGGGCGATAGCTTTTCCTGATAAAGTCAATCTAATCTCTCTCTGCCTACAGTCAGCCATGGGCTTCGAGTACAAAGGAGAGGTAGAACAGCACACTTCACAAAAGGGTAGGGTACCACACACGTCCAATTCCACTCTCTTCAGCGCTTAGTTTCTGAAAAAACACATATTTAACCAAGTCCCTTTTCTGCCACTCTCCCTTTCTCTTACCTGCTCCCCTTTCCTCTGCTGTCCCAGACTACTCAAAGGGTTTTGGGGGAAAGTATGGGGTTGAGAAGGAAAAGGTGGACAAGGCAGCCATGGGCTATGACTACAAGGGCGAGACAGAGAAGCACCAGTCACAGAAAGGTGAGAATGCCTTCTACTGATGTAATTGACAACTGCAAGGTGTAAATTGTCTCCCTGTCTAGATTTTACAGTTTGACCTCGCAAAATTGTTTCTGTCCCAGACTACTCAAAGGGCTTTGGAGGAAAATTTGGGGTTGAGAAGGAGAAGGTGGACAAGGCAGCCATGGGCTATGACTACAAGGGCGAGACAGAGAAGCACCCGTCGCAGAAAGGTGAGAATGCCTTCTACCACCAGGCCGTGCAAATGGGAGTCTGCCATTAAGTATATTTGTCTCAGAGAAGATAAGGACCTTGATGTTCCCTCTGATACCCCCCAACTCTAGTCTTAGGCTAAAACTCTTCATCTTAAAATCACCACATTTGGTGTAACGTTGAAAATAATTGAAATACAGAGAAAGCGAAATTTGCACAACAGGAAAAAATAAAGGCAATGCATGTACAGTAGGTCTGTTTAATCCTGAAAACACCCAGGAAATACAAAAAACACCCTGGAAAGGCAAATTATCTTGTTTATATTAACATACATTTTAATGGCAAATTTGTGTTGCAATTCCCCTCCCATCTCTATTCTCAGACTATGCTAAAGGCTTTGGTGGACGATACGGTGTGGAAACAGACCGCATCGATAAGGTGGGTATTTACATTTCATGTAACTCGACATCCGCTGATTTGTGACCTCTTAAAAATGCTGTTACTGGTCTCCCTCTGTCACAGAAGGTTTCTGCTTCTGTGACTGTTCCGGGGTCTTCATTTACACAGATTAATCACACTGACGTTCCACTCTGTTCTGTCCAGAGCGCAGCTTCATTCACAGACATGGAGTCCCCCTCTTCAACCTATGAGAAAACCCAACCGCTCGAGGCCTGTAAGTGTGCCATGTCTGCTACCCTGAGATGTTACCCAAGGTGGACTCACTGCTTTCTTTCTGCAGCCACTGGAAAGTTGAGCGTCTAGGCCAGTGCTAGCCTAGACCCACAGCATCTTCAATGGTGTGTGTGTGTGTGTGTGTGTGTGTGTGATGCCTCTATATATTCAGTGAGTGCAGGGGCCGGGAATCTGAGGGCACGCTTTGAGAACATGGCACAGTCCTCGAATGATGAGAACAGGAAGCGGGCGGAGGAGGAGAGAGCCAGGAGGCAGGCTAGAGAGCAGAGGGAGCTGGAGGAGGCCCAACGCAGGCAACAGGTACAATTACAATTACATCACCAGTACTGCAGCAGTGGAGTGTACACGATAATACACTCTCATCTTCCAGCCATTGCTGTAAACCGACTCGAACTATACATACCACTGTAATAACTCACACACAGAGCTCTGCACTCACCCTCCCCCACTGAGAAACTTTGATACTACTCCAACAAACTCCTGCTTTTTATAGATCCACACGTTGTTGGGTTCCAGTATTTAACAGTGAAGAGATCTTTCATAGGAGTTTCATAGAGACTGGAAATGTCATATTCACTTTGGAGACAGACGTGCGTGACTAACATACCAATAAACAGAAAAATAAATGAAAACTCAATTTTTCTTTTCTCAGGAGCAGATCAGCAGAGAGGAGAAGGAAGAGCAAAAACCTCCTCCTGTTCCAGAGACCAGAAGGACCCCACTGGTGCCCAGGCCACTGCCTGAAACACACAGAGAGGAGCCGGAGCCAGAGCCGGAGCCGGAGCCGGAGCCGGAGCCGGAGCCGGAGCCAGAGCCGGAGTCAGAACCTGAGCCAGAGGCAGAGCCAGAACCTGAACCACCAGTGGAGGTACACAGGACATTAAAAAAATATCTCACAGCTCCCCGTCCTCTTATTCTTTAGCCCACTTCAGCTGTAGAGCTAATAGAACAAATGGTGAAGAGGAAAACAGTTATCTGAAAGGAGATAAATGGGACAGAAACACTGGCTTCTGAAAGTCTCATTTTCTCATTGTAAAGACTAATGCCATTTATAATAGCAACAATGCTAACTAGAAGCATTATCACCTCTTTCTCTGGGTGCAATGAATGATTCTGCTTCCCCTGGGAGGATGCCATTGATGGTAAGTGTGAGATCAACTTGCCAACATTCCAATCCAAAACCAAAGCATTTAGCATCACCTTTTAAATTTGATTCAGAGTCAGTTGCAAAAGTGAACAGACAGGAGTTGGTGTCACAGAAGATCACAGGGAAACATCTTGAGTATCTGGCCAAGACTGACTGGCTGAGTGAAAGATTTATATTCACCGGATTGAACTATTTTTTACTAATGCTAAAAACATAGTCAGGAAAAGTGGTATTACATGATTTGTTCAGTATTACATTCTGAAATTACTTCATTAATCATTTGCACATGCCATGGAAATATTTGAAGCATAATGAAAAATACAAGTGTGTTGTATTTTATAAAGGTACCTCTTTCATCTGTCATAGTGTTCTCTTTCCATTTGGTTTGTGGTTCTGATTGTTATGTGGCGCTAATAGCGACGTAGCTTGTATTTCTGAATGCGGCTGGCCTTGGGAATTCCGATTCCAGGACAATTAGCCTGTCTTCTCCAGTGGCATGCGACAGGCTAGTGTCAATTCCTCTCGTGTCTATTTACTATGGGGCAAGTGAGGTCCCAAGTACAGCCCAAAACACATGAGGCACATGCCCCTGTCCACCAGGAGGAACCGGAATATGAAGAGCCTCCTGCCCTGCCAGTGCGGCCTGAAGACCTGCTGGACGAGGACCTGAACTTGTACCAGGACCTAGACTGTGGTGTGGAACCAGAGGCTGAGGGGCCAGAGATAGACATGTACACAGAGGAGTCACTTCCTCCAGGTGAGCGCAAGAAGGTGGGGGGAGGGGAGGAGGCCCCCTCATTGGCCCCTCACTGTGGTCCTTGAACAAAGTAGGGTGGAGGCATTTTAACTAACACGATTACATTGCTTTTGGGCATGTTTTGAAAAAACCTGACTTAATGCAGATTAATTGGTGTGAACCTTTGTTTCTGTAGCGATTGACAATGACTATGAGGATCTGAGCAGCGGTGTGTGTGCCACAGCTATTTATGACTACCAAGCAGGTAGGTTTTTTATTATTATTATTATTAATAAACTTAGCAGATAATAGAATCATTATTTTTATATATATATATATAAATGTACATATATTTGTACATTATTGTTCTTATTGCATGTAATAGTATGAATATACTGTTCATATTGTACCTTGCTAAAGGGTGTAACAGTAGTATCCCATCTGAAATTTTAATCGGCAACCTTCTAATTTCAAAGTTCATTTACCATCCTGCAGCCTTGCTGCTCTCATGCATTGTATTGGGGTTAGGCTGAAGGCATCCATACCTGTGGAGCCACCATGTTCTCCACCCTGAGTAGGTTCTCCAAAAGCAAGAGTGTGACAGTGTTCAAAATGGTCTTCCTTTCTTTCCTCTTGCCATGCAGAGGGGAACGACGAGATCTCATTTTTGCCGGACGACATCATTACGAACATTGAGATGGTGGACGAGGGCTGGTGGCGCGGTCACTGCCGTGATTGCTATGGCCTGTTCCCTGCCTCCTATGTGAAGCTGCAGCAGTGAGCACATTGGCCCTTCCTCCCCTCCCACTCCTCTTCTTCTCTTCCTCATCACTCCCAGACTCCCTCTTCCTCACCCAGCCTGCTCCCACGTGCAAACCGCTCTTATGAAAATCCATCATCCTCTTCTCACCAAATCTCTCAGGTGTTAGGGATCAATACAGATGCACCAAAGTGCAGGATTTGACTCGAGTTCATGACTCATGCCCTGACTTGTACTTGACCGTTTTTGACTTAGACAAAGACTTGCCGTGAAGTGACTTGGATTTAGAGACAAAGACTTGCCGTGAAGTGACTTGGATTTAGACTAAATTAAACATGTCTACAATTGCTAATATGTGATTTAAAAAAATAAACGACGTAAAATCTAAAATAATTACACCGCAATGGATCATCTGATCAACCTGTATTACGCGTCCGCGTGGAACTTTTGATCAGTTTCACGGTCCACATGAATTTTGTCCACACAAAATGTCTGTGCCAAAAGTAGTAAAATTCCTATTAGTAAATACCATGATGGAGAGACAAAATGTTGGCGCTATATCCCCAAAACAGGGACCCTAATAAAATATATATTTTAAATATTATATTACTCTGTATAAATAAACATATTGTGGATTAAAATTGTCCTCAAGTTTTAATGTAAGTGGAGTTTTTTGCGAATTATGAGTATTTTTTCAGCATTCCATCAGTAATAACAGTAGGACCCCAACGGCACTGAATACTAACAGTCTTAACTGTATTATTAGTATTTATTTTTATCCGGTTCTGAAACATTGGAGTTTATGCGCTCATTTCTGGCTGTTGAAGATGACCTACACAATAGCATACAGAGAGCTTAACTGCATGCTCTACACTGTTGTCATAGTCCTTTATATAATTTTCTTCACCAATGATCCGTTATTATTAGCCTTTCTGTGCTGTGTTATTATAATTAAAGGTTCTTATGCACTTTTGCAACTAAAACCACTTGTAGTTACAATTTGTTTAATCACACGCACCTATATACACCCCATATTGACAGCATTATTCAATCCAATCATTAAAAAGATATCATTTGGATTCAGTGCCTCTTCATTTGTAATCTCAAAATAGAATTTTGTGAAATATAATTTATTTCCTTCCCAAATCTTGACAAACTTGAGCGCTGGTGACTTGGACTTGACTCAGATGTGACTACTAGTGACTTGGACTTGACTCAGATGTGACTACTAGTGACTTGGACTTGACTCAGATGTGACTACTAGTGACTTGGACTTGCCTCAGACGTGAGTACTAGTGACTTGGACCTGACTCAGACGTGAGTACTAGTGACTTGGACTTGCCTCAGACGTGAGTACTAGTGACTTGGACCTGACTCAGACGTGAGTACTAGTGACTAGGACTTGCCTCAGACGTGAGTACTAGTGACTAGGACTTGCCTCAGACGTGAGTACTAGTGACTAGGACTTGCCTCAGACGTGAGTACTAGTGACTAGGACTTGCCTCAGACGTGAGTACTCGTGACTAGGACTTGCCTCAGACGTGAGTACTAGTGACTTGTCTTAAGTGCCTGATGGTTGGCGACCTGAGACTCAACTTGGACTCGAGGTTAAGTGGCTTGACTACGGTACTGCTGTGAATGGCTTCAGGGTAATATAGCTAAAGCAAGACATTACAGATGTATTTGGGATAGGCTGCCATACTGGCTGTGCTGTTCCTGTTTTCTGAAAGAGGAACTGTGTTCACTGCTTCACTGCATTGCATTGCGCTCGCCTGCACTCTTCTCAATATTACATAGATTTTTTAAAATGTTTAAATACTGTTGCGTATCATGCTACAGCACTTTGACGGCAGAACTTTTCAAATTCAAGTTTGGATAAATATTTTACTTAATCATTGAATCTAAAATGTTTTGTAACTGCTTTAATGGAATATGGATTTTAAAGTAAACAATCAGACCGGTAACTTCCAGAAGAGGTCTGGGGCTACAATAGATTTGGATAGGGTTGTCTTGCACTTTCAAATTTAAAGCTTAAAAACAGGTGACACATTTAAGAGTAGCCTATATCAACACAAACTCAGAAGACATCCTTAGCACAATAGCCAGCTCAATCAGTTGTTTGTACTTTTTATTTAAAACTAATTTTGTTCACAAACCTGCCCATACACATGTTCTGTCCGAGGCCCTTCGCTAGCAATAGGCCTATATTTTGGAAATGATAAAAATAAAAATTTTATGCAAATATCATTTGCTGCATGTTATTTTTTTTCATTTTTATTTTGCACTTTTTAATTTTAAATAATCATCTGCATAAGTTTACAATCAAAAATTGTATAATTTTAAATAAATATATAATGACACTTTATGAACTAAACACAATACATTCAGTTATGCATGGCTTTCTTCCTTGTCCGAGATGACACTGTAGAATTCAGTATTCAGTTAAATGTGGAGCTGTATTGTCCTCTCTGGGTTAAGATCCATGGCCTGATCCATCTGTCTCCAGCTGGAATCTCCTTCGTGAATAATGAATTGCATTTATATTGTGCCTTTCCACGCTGTCAAGCAGCTCAAAGCATCTGGTGTGTGTAACCTGCCTGGGTTATCCCCAGTAATAGGTGTGGTGGAGTGGGAGAGATTTGTTAAGTCCGCTAAACTGAGGGATGATGAAAGAGCCAATGATAGAGCCAGATCCGATTGGCCGGGACATGGAGGTGCTGAGGGGTGTGACATCACTGCCCCCGATAGCCAGTCCCAGTCATTGGTCAAAGCTGTAGCGAAAAAAGAGGCGTCCACCGACGGCCACGTCGTCACTCCTGAGGGGTTCCTGTAGTGCAGTGAGCAGTATAATGACTACATGCATTGTATACTGTGCATATGGGATTTGCTTTATACGTTATGACTTCACACGTACGCCTACAGTGCTGTCTCTGCAACTCAAAAGTAAAAACTCTTTACGCTGTGTTTCTCACAGAGAACACACTCACGTGACAGTGGGGGTACAGTGAAAACATTCAGGACGATCAGCTAATGTTACCACCTTCAGATCCTCATCGTCCTCGTCATCCCCATCCTCTTCGCTCTCTGACCCCTGCTGGCTTCGACTGTAGCTATACAGGGGGATGAGTCTGTGACGCAGCTCGTCAGTCCTGAGTGACAAGGACATCCTGAGTGAAAACTGCTCTACGTTGATGGTGCCAGCTAAATAAATGGTAATAATCTAAAACACGGTGCGAAATGCAGCAAGTCTATAAATGAACCACATGCCATTGAAGCAACCATGACCATTCACCTACAAACAGTATATTTTTATTGAAGCTCACCTCAGACGTCGGCTTATGCAAACTCCCTTGGAAAAAAGATCTCAGGGTTTATATTACATCACACACTTTGTACACAAAAAAATTGTAAATGCAGAAATTTAATTTCAAACATACTATTTGGTAATGGCAAAATATCATAGTATGTAGAGTGCCAATGCATTTTTAACCATGGATACATGTTTAAGTATTACCAGTGCCAACAGAAGCCCCGCAATGACCAGGAAGGTGATTAAGATGCATTCTGCTCCAATTCTGGCATTTATGGGTCGGTGGTCAGCAGTTGTGACATTACTCATGACTGGACCTACAGTTCTGTCACAAAACAACAGTAGAGGGGTGTGGATTCAGTGCAATAGCCTGCTCTTCCGTCACTGAAGAGTTCACTGAGACTGTGTACCCAAATTCAGCTGAGAATACCTCTCAAAAAGAGCAATTCTAGGGAATCATTCATAGACCATTGCCTTTTCACCTACATTTTGAACAAATATGTTCATTGTAGTCAAAATATTTGTTTACAATAGGGAATATTTATATCTATATTTATAGAGCATACTGACTATGATTACACTACAGATCTCTAGCTGTGAAGAAATGTGTGTGTATGTGTGTACACAACCAAGACAAATTAATTGGAAACTAGGTAAGTAAATTGAATCCTTTGATGCTTCAAAAGTTGACAAAATCATCTTACCTTTTTGAGTCAGTAATACTGCAGGACTGCTAAAAGTTTGGCTTCCGCAGACGGTTCACATAACAGCGGTACGAAACTACGGTAGGTTTAATTTAACACCGGCGGTACGAAATTACGGTAGGTTTCATATAACACCAGCTGTACGAAACTACGGTAGGTTTCACACAACACTGGCAGTACACTACAGTGGATGAAATCCGCCTACTCTTGACTGGCTCCTACAACCTGCATAATGGCATTCCTTGGCTGGGTGTAGCTAAAATACAGAAAAAGATGGAATACTTGAGTTTGCATGTGACAGAGCAAAAGAATAAGAAATGTGCCTTCACTTTAAAGGTGTGTCTGAAGCAGCACTTCCTAGGTAGTGTCAGGGAATTATCAAGGTTTTGGCTCTGGGTTTTCTGACCATCACACTGAAAATTTAACAAATATTTTCTCACTCCCTTTTCATACACTTTTGCTATTTTTGTCCCATTTATCAAAGTGCCTGAATAGTTTAAAGAAACTACAAACTCAAGTGTTATAAACTGGATTGCTTCACATATTTTGTCATTTGCACACTTCAAAGACAGAGCAACTGGCAATGAGCAAATCTGCATTATGTTGGAAAAAGTATGAAAGTACAAAATTATTAGAACTTATGCACGTATTTTAAACGACCTGAAGATATTGGCTGTGCAAAAACCTGAACATTCAGTGCATACTTTCTATGGTTACTGTTTCATTAGTACCTCAAAATAAAGTGCCATGTGCTCACAGGACGCCAGTTGTGAACAGCTATACCTCTCCTCCAATCAGTGCTCGCTTTAGTGCCAGCTCTGTGCAGTAGCAAGCAGTGGCAAAACTACCATTTCTTAGCTTGTGAATGAATAAATGGGTCTTTTTTTGCTTTTAAAGGTTACTTAATGAAGGTTACTTAAAGTTAATTAATCTCACTTAATGAGATTAGGGTGTAATACAAATTGCAAAAACCACCAAGATTAAAAAAATGATCAGACTTTCACCTGCAATTTAATTGGTCACATCAAGGTTTCTATACCAGGAAGGAAATGTCTTTACCCTGAAGGTTCTCCATTTCAGACTTCAAATGACTTAAATTCCGGTCATAACATACAAAATTGCTTTCTCCTTTACATACTGCAGAGGGCAGACATAGCAAAACATGAACAAAAAAAAGCCACTTTATGCTAGAGCAAAGTTAAGGAGATAAAACATGTAGTGCTCCATGCTGGTGTTTATGTGCAGTGCGCTGCCAATAGGGGGAGCTGCTATATAATTTAACACGCGTCACGTTTTGTGAAGATAAAACCACAAGCAAAGGTTGCCTTTAGTAATACTCTGTGCTTGTGTACATAAACAGTGAACCACACGCTTTAAGTACACTTCCGTACAAAAGCACTAAGTCCATCCCAGCATCACATCGGCAATTATCACTGATCTACCATGCTGAATAGGCTGATTACGTGTCTATAGTACGTGACAAGCAACCATGTCTTGGATAAGTGCACAATCTCTTTCCATGCTATGAATTGACAAAAATGAGCCTAGTTTTTTTATAGTTTAAGTCTAGTTTGGAGCTGAGGATTTTAGTAGTCTTTCCCCGTATTATTTCAGTTCTGACGCACACCACCGAAATCCTAAGTAACATTAGGTAGAGACATGCATCTACAAAGACCAATTATACTTCCGGAAACTCCACAAAACCCACCAAACCTTAAGGTTGATCTCAACTACCCATTAATTATCATTTGAAATATAATTACCGTAATGCTAGGTCTTGTTATCATTTCTAAAGCTCAGAAAGAAACCCCACACCACCAAGTAATGAGTCATTTTTACAGTCTAATTAACTAATACAATTACAACAGTTTATACAGTCAATATAAGTACATTTTGCGTTCCCAACATTCCTGTCACAATCTGCACACAAGACAAAGATAAAAGTCAACGAAGTTTGAAGTTTTGCATATTGTAATCAAAATCATTTTTACAGTCTCTTCTCGTTGTTTAAGGTTTTGCTCGGTCTTTTGTCCAAACCCAAGACTACCAGGCGATTCCCTTCTGCTTCTTAGCTTTTCCTTTCTTTGCAATGCGTTTCCCCCGCAGTTTCTTAGCCTGCCGCTGGCTCATCCACGTAGGGTACTGTCCGTGCTCGTCCAGTAGGGTCTTCTTGCTGCGCTTGCTGTCCAAGTCCATCTTGCCAGTGTCTGTGGCACAGAAACAGCCGTCAATCAAAGTATGAAGTAAACCTTTCAAACCACAACTAAGGGTCATTCCTAAACCCTATCGGTTCCTGGCTGCCATGGTTAAATGATATTACAGTAGTCATATTAGCAGTAGTAATGTTAGTTACTATAATTAATGTTATTTATATTGTTCAATGAGAATTAGGGGTGCACTATATGGTTCATGTTCGTCTGCCCGTGCTGGCCAATACCAATGCTGCTGGCACCCTGTTTACATTATAGCACAAATGCAAACTGCAACCAAATTCCTACATTCATGGAAGATGATGAGACCAGACTTCAAATTATGAAGGACAAATATCACATTTTATATACAGTTGCACTCAAAATGATTCAACCCCTTTCACTTTTTGCACACTTGATGGTGTTGTAGATTTAATTTTAAATGGATAAAATTTGCCCTTCAATCTACACTCAATAACCCATAAAAAACATGTTTTTAGAAATCTTTGCAAATGCATTAAAAATCAAAAACTGAAATCATGTGCATAAGATATCAACCCTTTGCTTTCATGTAAGTATCATATTTCATATTTGGTCGCATATCCATTGCCTGCTGTTACTTCTTGAAGTCTGTGACCCATCAACATCAAAAGACTCTCGATATCTTATTTATTTTAAGGTACCGTTACAAATGATACTATAACCTCTCTGCATTTGAATGGATCTCTATGGGAATTGGGGGGTGAGACTAGTTTCAGCTGTAAAATACACTGGTACAGTATGGAACACATGACTGGCTAAATGGCTGTAAATCATCAAGGGTCTGAGCTATCGAATGAGCCCCAAACCATCAGTCTGTTGCCAGATATGGAGTACATGTGGATGGATCACTGCAAGGGTTATTTCTCCTGACTCCTTTTCCTGTAGAACTCTATGGGGAAAAAAGTCAGTAGAAAAAACCCTTAAAGTGAACCATCGACATCTACTCCATATCTGGCCGTAGAGTGATGGTTTGGTATGGAGGTAGATTTCTATCAAAAATAAACAAGCACAAAAGTATAATCCACAATTGTATTTACCATCCACACACACACACCCCTTAATTTGTGTTCGTAGATATAATCCACAATTGTATTTACCATCTACACACACACACCTCTCAATTTGTGTTTCGTAAAAATAATCCACAAGTATGTGTTTTCCATCCACACACAAACACCTCTCAACTTGTGTTTCGTAAATCATCATTTGGATGAATGCAAAAATTATATTCACAAATGCAAATAACATTTACAGATACGTTTCCAATGTTCACATGTACAAATCAAAAGCTTGGCTTGCGAACTGGCGAATCTACATTTGCCGATCGAAGGACATGCTTGATCTGCTTGGATTTACGGACAGAATTTTGAGACAAATATTTTTCACCGTGTCGATTCACACACGCTTAACTTGCGATTCGTAAGCAAAACTTCTTCTTCTTTGGTGTTACATAACACGGCGGTGTGTGTTCGGCTCATCAGCGCCACTTTTAGAACAAGTGGCCAAGATTGCACATTATCTTTAAGAAGTGGATTAACGGTCAATTTAATTAAAACAACCGAGTTTAGAGTTTATTTAGGTTGTAAAGTTAACCCCACGCTAATCTTGCGATGGAAAGTTTTTTTAAACAGTCATTGCACAAAACTCCTATCCGATTGCATGTAGCTAGCTAGCTAGATTACATTACAGAGGGGTAGGTCCATACATTGATAGGAACTAAGAAGTACAACACTATGAGCTAAAATAAGGAGAGCACCCCATGCGATTTGAATTATCATTTTCATTTAGGTGTCTTATCTACTAGCTAGCTAGCTGAACAAATAAAAGATTTCATAGGAGACATCAGTATCAGTGAGAATAGCTGTCAAATTAATTTAATTGGCTACAATAATTCACATGGTTGAGTTTGTTTTACATCTTTCCCATGAGGGGCGAAAGAGTTATGTAGCTGTGTACGGACCTACCCCTCTGTAATGTAATCTAGCTAGCTAGCTACATGCAATCTGATAGTTTTGTGCAATGACTGTTTAAAAAACTTCCCATCGCAAGATTAGCGTGGGGTTAACTTTACAACCTAAATAAACTCAAAACTCGGTTGTTTTAATTAAATTGACCATTACTCCACTTCTTAAAGATAATGTGCAATTTTGGCCACTTGTTCTAAAAGTGGCGCTGATGAGCCGAACACACACCGCCGTGTTATGTAACACCAAAGAAGAAGACGTTTTGCTTATGAATCGCAAGTTAAGCGAGCGTGAATGGACACGGTGAAAAACAGCGGAATATTTGTCTCAAAATTCTGTCCGTAAATCCAAGCAGATCAAGCGTGTCCTACGATCAGCAAATGTAGATTCGCCAGTTCGCAAGCCAAGCTTTTGATTTGTACATGTGAACATTGGAAACATATCTGTAAATGTTATTTGTATTTGTGAATATAATTTTTGCATTCATCCAAATGATGATTTACGAAACACAAGTTGAGAGGTGTTTGTGTGTGGATGGAAAACACATACTTGTGGATTATTTTTATGAAACACAAATTGAGAGGTGTGGATGGTAAATACAATTGTGGATTATACTTTTGTGCTTGTTTATTTTTGATAGAAATCTACCTCCAGTTTGGGGCTCGTTTGATACCTTAGACCCTTGATGACTTACAGCCATTTTGCGTTCCATACTGTACCAGCATAATTTACAGCCGAATCTAGTCTCACCCCCCAATTCCCATAGAGATCCATTCAAATGCAGAGAGGTTATAGTATCGCTTGTGACAGTACCTGAAAATAAGATGAGTCTTTTGATGTTGAAGAGTATGTCAAAGGATATGTGACCAAATATGAAATATGATACATTAAAATACATTAAAGCAAAGGATTGAATACTTATGCACATGAGAGATTACAGTTTTTGATTTTTAATACATTTGCAAACATTTCTAAAAACATGTTTTTACTTTGTCATTATGAGTTATCGAGTGATTATTGATGGGCAAAATGGCAATTTTATGCATTTAAAATGAAATCTACAACACAGTGTGCAAAAAGTGAAGGGGGTTGAATAATTTTGAGTCCAACTGTATATATGACAAAATATTATAACCAGCTTGCTTTAGTATTAAGCAGAGAGCATGCATCTAGAGTTATTAGTTAAGCTTAATTTATACTCCGTCGCACGACCCTTTCGACAAGTGTAACTAACGGCTTACCATCCTCTGCCTCCATAACCACATCTGCCAACTTTTCTTTCAGTTTCTCAGCTGGCACCACTGTGGCAATCTCCTCCACATCCTTCATAGAGATCTCGCCTTTCCCACCCATGGCTAGAGCTGTTTTCAGCCGTGCCAGTTCTTTTGGGGCATTTTTCTTCCTTTTCTCTGCTCGCATCTTCCTCTTCCATTTACTTCGTAGGCTTTTAGCCATTTTGTGAAAATCTGGGGAAAAGTGATGCGTCACAAAACTTAGTTCTGAAAAATAGGAGTGTTTCCTTTACCATTCAAATGACCAGTAAATATTTTCAGTTTCCAAATCTTAAAATTCAACACTTTTCCACAATTTCATTAATGTGAGACATTTGTCTGAAATCTGAATGACTTTCTTATTTCGGTGGGCTGAAAACAATTAACGTTAAGTTGAATGACTGTTGCAAAACACAAGACTTCAGATTTTATGATTAGCTAAATTACATAGCTACAGCTGTAAGCTACCATTGGCTGTCACATTGTACTCCAGGCACTGGTCCGCAGATATTTCATATCGAGTTTACGATTTTACAAGTAATTTTGTGGGTAAAGTTACAAACTACTTCATCGAACACATTGTAGGCAACTTAGATTTTTCTTCTTTTTCGGGCAAATCGTAGAAGAAACAGATTGACAATGCTCTCATATTTGTAATGTGAAGTTAGCTACAAATTAAAAGCAAAATGTTTGAAAGAAATGTACGCTCTGTAAGTTAGTTAACAAGCGGGAGTATTATGTTTTCAAAGGCCATCAGCTAGCCAGCTAGCTAGCAAGTTAGTTTTACAGCTAGTACAGTGGCAATCAGTTAATGTTATATTCAAACTACTCGTCTGTTGTCTCCAAGCTGATTTGATGTCAGCCTTTCATACATTATGATTTAAATAAAACCAGCACCTCCGTATATAAATTGCAATAAAACAGAGAAACATACCTTCACTTCGGGATACAGTAAATCTGTACGTTACAGTTCAGTTTAACACGTGTGTCGTCCTGTCGAAAGTACAACAACCATACGGCACTTTGGTGTATGTTTACGACATCTGCGTAGTACGTCAGTTGCTGGAATTCACGTCAAGCATCGACTGCAGTGCAGCGTCAATGCTGGTGGAAGAACTAAAAAGATATGCACGGAGAACGGTGTCCATAATTAGGCAAGTTGTAGTTAATTAAGGAACAGGGGTCAAGACCGAACAGTCTAATTATATGAATATTTACAGTAATAATCTAGCAACGGCGAGCATGCTGTTAGTATAATTTCCCGGTGGAAAAAAATGACTTATTCTCACATTTGCATGTCATCGGAATGTTCTTGACGGTCTATTCATCACAACTGAAATATTCTAATAGGCTAGCCACTTGACAAAAAGTGTAAAAGAAGTGCTTGAGTTCACTTGTTACAAGGTTTGGGAAAACCCTCACTGATTTCAATTCAAACCAGAATACTACTGCTACAATAATGCTGTAATTTGTACGGACAGAAAATTCACCAACCTGCCTCTCTCTAGTCTACTGAACTCTGGTGTCATCGAAACCATTTCAGGTTCACAACACATGCACATATTGCACGACTGCTAGAAAATAATAAATGTATTTTCACTATGTTTCACTCTAACTATAAATTTCCATGATATTGTGAAACTAAACAAGTATTAATGAAAGTTATGCAGTGCAGAAAATTGATAATTACATAATTTATTTAAGTATATATTTGGGTTCACTAGAATCTTACTTTTGCAACAAAATCAAATTGTGTACCAAACTTTGTAACATTTTTTTTGTTAGATCCACAACAAACGGAATATACTGATAGCTTATAGAGTTCATAAAGGGGAACATCAGCACTTAATATCACTGTTTTTTCTATATTTGTACCTGTGTTTCTACAATGAAATATGTGGATGGGGGGATTGTCATCCTGGAAGAGACCACTCCCATCAGGATAGAAATGTTTCATCATAGGATAAAGGTGATCACTCAGAATAACTTTGTATTGATTTACAGTGACCCTTCCCTCTAAGAGGACAAGTGGACCCAAACCATGCCAAGAAAATGCCCCCCATAGCATAACCCTCACTGTAGGGTTTTTAAAAAAAAATTTGTCACCCGTCTGTACGTCTAACTGCAGTCTTAATGCAAGGTGGTGGGATGTATTAAGATGCATTAGTAGGATTCATTAGATTTTATGTTAGGTTATGCTAACAAGCAGTCCAGTCAAACTAGATATGATTTCCATAACATGAACAAAAAGGTTAGCAGTGCTGGTAAATACCATGGTGTGATCTTTTCTTCTCTCACATATTTCACATACTCTAAATAGTAAGCAGTATTGTGTCTTGTGGCAGGTGACATCCTCATTCTGGTAGGCTAATGCTCATAGTTGAGAGTGAAAGTCTGATAGCCTGCCTTGGTGTGTCAGAGTGATGTCAGAGCGATGAGTGTTCTGATAAAGAGATTCTAACACAGCCGTACTGGTTAGACTTGAAGTGCAGTACATAGAAGCACTGTGACTCTGCACTTCTCTCGTACCTCTCCACTGACCTACAGTCTTTCAGTTGGAAGAATGCCTGCATTTACGGTAAGACATTTGTATAAAACAGCCTTTTAGAGTGATACTGTACTTGTTTTGAATGAGGTTTTTTTCCCTGCTCTAGCCGAGTTAGTACGACAAGACTTAATACTGATCCATGTACAGCTCAAGTTTAAAGCTATGTGAAAATGATTTAGTATGCACATTTTTAAAAAATGTTAGAAGATCTGAACAAAAATATAAATATGTAAAAAAAATCTTAAATGGAAAGCCTTTCTGCAAGAAAAGAAAAGAGAATAGCCTCATTGATATTTCGGGCTCAAAGTTCTGTATTTGTTCAATGGCAACTTGGGCAGTAAATAAAGGTTCAGGTGAAAACGATTTCTCAGTTTTTCAATCAAAAAATGGAGCAGAAGGGGAAAGGGAAACTGGAAAGCTTGTGGGAAATGTGCATAAAGTATAGTTCAAATAATGCTTTTGTCAACGGACATACAACTAACAGGTTCCTGTTACTGTTTAAAAAACAGTTAATCATTAGCCAAAGCTGGGTGTCCAGGATTTTCCTGTGGCTGAACTGCTGTTTCTTAGTAACACTAATATGTTTTTTTATTTTTTATAAATCACTTTCCACTTATAACAATATAGATGGTCAGAATGTAGGGTATTCTTTTTTATTTGTGTTAAAGTGTGTGCCACTTGTGCTACCACACCTTATAATCTTTCAGGGACTTATGTGCTAAACATGCATTCAGGATAAACTCAGTTAAAAAATACAGAAAAAAGTACCCTTTGTGTATTAAAATAGCAAGGTAATAGAGGTTGTAATAGGCAAGTCAAAACATAATAGTAACTGAACTTTATGCCAAGTGCTGAATCCCAGGTGAGGCATGACAATTGTATCATTAAACAAGTTACTTAACTTTAAATGTTTGTGTAAATATCAAGCTGTATAAATGACAAATGACACATCCCAGTGAGCAAAAGCTTGAATCTGGACATCTAGAGGGGTGGACATCTAGGTTGAGAGATGTTTTGACATAAACAGACTAGATTAACCCCAATACAGCTCAAGGCAATTCCACCGATACTCATGTTACGTTTACTGAGTGGGTGTTGTATTTAACTGTTTTACTAATCAGTGAATTGATGGAACATCCTTAATTTGTACCTTAGCAACCTGTGACCATTGCTATGGTCAACATATGAAAATACAAGAAAACTCTTGGTTGGTAATTGTGCATTTTTTTGTGTTTGCCTCATTTAACTATAGACGCCACAACAAAACTGATGCATTTTATTTGAAACTTTATAACTATTGACATACAATATTAAATTATTGTGTTTATGGGAAGACAACCAAAAAAAGACTCAGGTTATATGTTCATTCATATTAACTGGAATACAATGCAAGCTTTGTAGTGCCAGATTTTCTCCAAAGAAAGACTTGAAATTGATATCAGGAACAAGTCTCTGCACCCCTTGATCTTCAGGGCACTTTGATTCTTCTTACAAGCGTGGCAGGAAGGGGAGGTATTGCTGATGTATTGTGGGTACACAGTGCTACCACTTTTTTCTTTAAACAATAATTAATTAGTTGCTATTCATTAGGAAATTGGTGCTTTCGGCACTTTGAGAGCAATAATAATGGACAATAATAAGACATTTTCATCAAGTCATTGTCTGTTCTAGAATCAGTGGGTAGAAAAAAAGGTATTTTGGGACAAAAATTGGCATTTTACCAAGGCAAATTTTGGCAATGCCATAAAAATTTAGATTGTGGTCTAAATATTGTAAATCCTGCAAAATATACTATGAAATACGTCTTGCAGCTTTACTTTTAGTTAAACTTTCAATGGCAATGTGACTGTTTAGCTGGAATTGCCCCTCAGGTTTTATTCAGATCTAACCTGTCCTAGTCAGCTAGAACATTTTCACGTTTCAACTAAATGTAGCCTGGTTTTCACCTTGAATGCCTAGACGGCACTTCACCGACCTTTCACAACAATGTTCACTGGGATTCCACTGTATAAGTCATTCTAAACAATGGCATCTGCTATGCAAATAAAATATGATGCAATGTCCTGAATTAAATTAAATGCTGAGTTATGTAGGTTAAGCTGTGCTAACCAAAATATCCTTGGATGTGATACTTAAAAAATAACATTTTATAGTGTAAATGGCAACAGGAAATACACTGCTCAAAAAAATGAAGGGAACACTTAATCATCACAGTATTACACTTAACAAGTCAATTAAACCAAACCAAACTGTGACGCAAACGGGGCGCCAATGGCGAACCTGCCAATTCTGGTGTTCTCTGGCAAATGCCAATCGAGCTGCACGGTGCTGGGCTGTGAGCACAGGTCCCACTACAGGACGTCAGGCCCTCATGCCACCCTCATGGAGTCTGTTTCTGACAGTTTGGTCAGAAACATGCACACGAGTAGCCCGCTAGAGGTCATTTTGTAGTGCTCTGGCAGTGCTCCTCCTGTTCCTCCTCGCACAAAGGAGCAGATACCAGTCCTGCCGCTAGGTTCTTGCTCTTCTACGGCCCTGTCCAGCTCTCCTTGTGTAATGGCCTGTCTCCCGGTATCTCCTCCATGCTCTTGAGACTGTGCTGGGAGACACAACAAACCTTCTTGCGATGGCACATCCTGGAGAAGCTGGACTACCTGAATGGGCTGCAGGTACCGCCTCATGCTACCAGTAGTGACAAGGGCACTAGCAAGATGCAAAACTAGAGAAAAATCAGTCAGGAAGGATAAGGAGAGAGAAATGGTCTGTGGCCACCACCTGCAAAACCATTTACTTTTTGGGGGTTGTCTTGCTGTTGCCTCTCCTGTCCATCTGTTGTCACTTTCATTTGCACCAAAGCAGGTGAAATTGATTCACAATCGTTTACGCTTCCTAACTGGACAGATCGATATCCCAGAACTTTAATTGACTTGGTGTTATATTGTGTTGATTAAGTGTTCCCTTAATTTCTTTGAGCAGTATATGTTTATGAAACAATTTGGTTTTTGACTCTACTTAACTGTGACTTCTAAACAGACCATTTCCAGATTGACGGCTGTCATGGGATGAAGACGGGATGAACTTCTCAGCAGAGACACCCTGAAGCACTCAAAGCTGTATGATCTTTGACTTTCCATGGATACCTCTCAGAGAGACTGCTGGCCTGCAGAGGGAGACAGCAGTAGCATTCCAATGCCTCTGTCTGCCTCAGAGGAACACCGTTCGGCTTTAATTATGGGTCTGGACATTCCTGCCTTACTGGATGCTGATGATTTGGACTTGTACAATTCTCTCCCAATTCCGCAACCTCAACCCCATACGCAGCCCCCTGTTCCTCCTCTCTCTCCACGTGACGCGACCCCTAGATCAGATGCAGATCCCTCGGAAACAGCTAGATCTGTTGCCACCAATCAGACCGTAGAGAATGGCAACCCAAAGGAGGCAATTCGAAAGAGCACCGTGCCCCCTCCTGTGCCCCCCCGGAGACGGCCTGCCAGCACAAAGGCGAGCGACAGATGGTTCTCCTGTGACATAACCAACCCTGGCAATAAATTCAGCCGGTCCAACTCTGCACTGATTCACGTGAGTACTGTTGACCAACTCCCCTGCTCTCAGCACTGCAGATAGCTGTATTATGGAGAAACAAAAGGACAAGGCCATGTATATGCTGTATAATATAATAAAGGGCAACCTTTTGAAGTATAGCCAATGTCAAAATTATACGTATAATTTACACTCTCTTTTTTGCAGAATCCGTGGACAATAAAATTGATAAATACACCTGAAGGCAGTATTGAAAGACTTGCAGCCTTCTGTTCATCAACATCCAAGTAAAGATAAGACTTCAATTATTTTCTAGGGGAAAAGAAACGTTACATACAACACTGAATGCTTTTAAAATTTTCAATATATATACTGTATATAGAAAACCTGAAGCTAAACCATAAAATAAAGTACAAAGGACACACATTTCTCTTTTGTAAATCTGAGATATAGCATCAGATTAAAGACAGTTACATTAGAAGAGGCTAAAAGGCCATAGAGAAATTGAAATGTCACACTGAGATGTTTTTTTCCCCCGATTGAGGTAGTAATCTGTCTGTCTTTAATTTTGCAACATAGAAATGATTGGAAGTGTTTAAAGCCAAGTGATTGAAGTGTGGTGGGATGATTGTGGTGGGAAACAAAATGTTTTCAGTTCTGCCTGTGACAGGAGAAAGCTGCAGTAGTAATCACTCCCTCAGTGCTGTGTTTCCTCTAAAGTGTGAAAAATCCAGCAAAAGTGTTCAAAGAAAGCAACACCTCTGCCCTCTGTGTTGCAGACTGAGGTCTAAGTACCCCCACACTGACAGGACAACGAACACGGGTGTGGTTTGGGGTCGTGTGTGTCCCCTGCACCCCTTTCTGTCCCAGAATGGCCAGCTGACTGTCACAGTGTCCACGCCCTGGCTCCCCCATGCAATTCCTTTCCCCACCACAGGTAAAAATGACCACCTAAGTTGATGAGAACACGCCGTCCAGCCCATCTTGGCTCTTTATTTACCTATTGTCTATAGAGCATTTGGCACTGTATCAAGACTGGTCAATGGCCTCTGCTTTTGTACTAGCACTTACATTATCAAATCTCTGTGAAGATGATGGGTCACAGTTTACCGTTCTTGTCACTCTTTCCATAATCCCATATTTGTTATTCTTGAGTCAAACCTAATTATGAGCTCAGCTGGAACAAAAACAAGCTTACAGATTGTAGCCCCAGAAGCAGGGTTGGGAAACGGGTCTCTCGTCTATAACCACCTAGATGTGCAGTGAATCTGCAGTGAAAACGGAAACTTTCTCTTGGGTGCAAAGTGCCACCATTTAATTCTCAGTATATCACATGCAGCAGAAGCACTGCTGCAGATTGCAGTTCTGTTCTCTAAAGCCCAGGTTGCATTCTGACCTCTGCAGTGCTCTGAGCCCGACAGGGAAATGTTTAATTGGCCGTAGCATCACCCAGGGAGGACATGTTGCCATTCGCAGGGCTCCGTGCGACTCAGAGGCAGCTGCTCTGCGTAATGGGATGCCTGAGGTCTGCCTGTGCCAGATGCATGAGCAGCTGTGCCGGCTCAGTTAGCAGATAGCAGTGTGGAAGAGGAAGGGGTCATGTGTTTCAGAGGAAGTGTGTTCTATTATGGTTTTTCAGAAAGGATACTGCAAGGATGGGATGGACTTAGATTTAGATTCAGGGATTTTGGGTGCAATACGGGAACAGAAGTATGTGCTACCCAAATGGAATGCATTTCTATATAGTTTTGCATAATTTAATATAAACCATAGGTAGTTATATTGTAATATGTCCAATGTGTATTTCTTGTCCTAAAAAAAAATAAACCATGTGACCTGTGTCTCTGTTCACATCCAGTAAACATAGCTGTGCAGTCCCTCATTGAAGAGATAATCCTCCTGATTGACGTTTCCTCCAGCTCCAGCAGTCAATACCTTCTCAAGCTGTGCGATTCCGAGGAGTTCCTCAGGAAGTAAGAACCACGACAACTCGACACAATACAGAAAGCAGTCAACATCACTCACAATACAGAAAGCAGTCAACATCACTCACAATACAGAGAGCAGTCAACATCACTCACAATACAGAAAGCAGTCAACATCACTCACAATACAGAGAGCAGTCAACATCACTCACAATACAGAGAGCAGTCAACATCACTCACAATACAGAGAGCAGTCAACATCACTCACAATACAGAGAGCAGTCAACATCACTCGGCTGATCATTTCTAACAGAGTACAGTGTCTGTGAGTTCTCAAAATCTTTGTGTTTTTTTCCTTGAACAACAGTCATGAAATCTTAGGAGCCTATGAAAGCATTCAGGCCTACCTCAAGTTCAAAATGGTTGTCCCTGTGAGGCTAGTGCTCCAGAGCACCTTGGACAACCTGATGAGCAGAGATGTAAGTGATCCTGGGTCTTATGTCTCCTCCTCGCATTTTCTAAAAGCTAGTCACACATTTACTAAGGTAGACAGGCTTGTATCTTTGAAAGGACAGTTTTACAATAGGTTTCCAGTGTAACCTGGCTGATATCCAACAAGATCGCCATACTTGAGGTTGTGTAACCTCTTCTGCCATTGCTTCAGCGACTTTGGTCTGTCTATCTGATAGAAGCCTCTATTTTCTAATCTTAAAGAGGACAGATGGAGGTGAACCTGGTTGTGTTTGCAGAGTCTTTGGGGGGGGGGGGGGGTTGTTCAAGAGTTGATGGGAAAACTTTAAAATGTTTATAGGGAGGGATGTTATTGACTTATTCTCAGAAAGACTATAACCACTTATGTAATGCTGCTTTAAATTACAAACAACATAAGTGCATGTTATAATATAACTTATTTTTATACTTAAGGATGCTGATGACACACACCAATTTAATTTGAACAACCTCCTTGACTCTTATTACATATTCAGCAAATCAAGGTAAATATATTGTTATGCTTGACTTTTATCTATGTGACGTTTCTCTATTTTTAATACAAAGCTATCATGATATTAATAATGCTTTGCCATTTATTATATAATACGTAATATCACATATTTAAAATATTATATTTTTTATAAAAAATGTATCTCCTGGTGACAATCTAAAATAAAACTGACTGAGTATTTCGACCATCGACAGGCAATCAATTTGAAGTGGCATGAAATGTTAAAGAATTCCTACCAATAATAAACTATGAACATTTTTTAAAGCAAGTGTGAATTGTATTCCACAGCCTGTCTTTAAAAACACCTCTCACCTATGAATGGCTCGTAAATAAGTGGAAAAAAAACTTTTTTTATTGAACATTTCCAGCATCTTTCCTCCCACAATTTTGAATGCCTTGTCAGAATCATAGGCCTTTCCATAGCTTCACTGCCCTCTCTTTATTTCGTAAATCTCACGCAAGTACAGGAGCTTTTTTCTCTGTGCAGTCCACCAGCTGATCTTCATAGTTACTGTGGCAGGGACCTGTGCTAATGCTACAACTGGCTCAAGCAGACTGCAGCTGCCCAGTCAAAGGCCACTTAATCCTTTCCTCACTGGGAGATGTGACATACAGTAGGCACTGGGACCATCAGGTTTAAATCCAGAACATGGGTCACATCATTCCTGAACTAAGAACAAGTGGCTCATTCATTCACACACACTGCTCAGGAGCCTATAACTAATAATAAGTTATTTTGACTTCAGTATAAGTTTTACCATAGATTAACTTGAATGAAAGAATGCTTTACATAATATACTTGTTTAGTCTCAGTAGACTGACTGTTTGTTCCTACCCTCTACAGAGTGAGGTTGGAGGACAAACTGAGTAGCTACAGCAAGGCGGTGAACCAGCTGATGAGGAGCAAGGTTGAGTAGAAACACCTCTACTTATTTACCTCCATGCCACACTCTAAAGTCCACTTCCTGTCTGCATGTTGGGTGGACCTCAGTCACAGAACTAGATGTCTGTGACTATGATGTGTGCCTTTGGAGCCACTTTAGGGCAGGGAAAAAGGCCCATAAAATATCTATAAAATAGTAATAGAAAATAAAAACAAGATAGTAGGAGAAGGCTGACTGTGAAGTGGAAATTGCTAAATGTGCTGTGTTCAATATAGTCCATCTCAGTCAAAAAGTGAGCAAAGCTGCTTTACATCTGGTCACCAAAGCATTCCCCCTACATCTTAACTTCTTATTAGCAATACAATCTTTGTTATGTCATTTGAGATGAACAGACTGTACAACCAACATAATAGTTCAACGTATTGTATGTTCTCTTTAGTGTGGTAGCAATATCAGTCAGATTGTGGAGGTGGTTCGAAACATCTGCAGTTCGCTGTGCGGTTTATCAATCAAAGAAGTAGAAGATGCCATTGGACAACTGAATAGGATCAAACCCACAATGCTGGTAATGTTCACAGGCCTCGACATATCCCACATTTACTTGTAGAACAGACAGGACAGAAAGTCTTTAACTGTAGTAATTCAATGCCACATGCTCAAAAATGTATTTGCACTTTATACTGATTACAATGTAATACATAATGATGTCACACTGATTACAATATGGAAGCCTGATAAAAGAATAGACAAAGAATAACAGATATGGATGTCAATATTTTGTTTTTACTATGATTTCAGAGTCCTTCTGAAATGTGTGACTGTGAGACAGGTAAGGCCTCTCCTTCAAACCCAGGAAATAGAACAGTAACAACATCAGCTGTGGGTGGGGATTAGCGTGATAGGGGTTGGACAAGAGCCTTTACTGTACATAACAATCATAGTGCATCTATTTGCATAGTGTTTTCCAACATTTTTCTTGGAAATGAACTGTGTATGCTGATATTTCTTGTAACTGGGCTAGCCCTGAATGAGCTCATACTGATTATGAGTATGACATCAGTTGGCAGGTGATGTGATGTGTCTGTGTCTTTGAAAGAAATATGTTGGTGTGAGGTTGGAGTGTTTGTAACATAATATATTTCTTATAATTTTCCCTCTTTAAGAAAATAATAATACTGATTAATCTTAAAATTACTAAGGCATTCTTTGTAAATCAATTGTATGGGGATAGGAAAAATTAATTGGACTGTTAAATAAGCTATGATAACACATGCCCCACTTAAGTCAGTTCCAACTTCAAGAGCCTAGAAGATATGTGCCTGTCTGATATCAAATAAAAAGTTAAATATAATTGAATTGATTAGAAGCAATGGTACAAAAAGTAACATATATGCCTGCCTCTAGGGCTAGGGATGAAAAACACTGCCTTAGCCTGCTAATGAAGTTTCTACTGGTTAGTTCTACTGCTCATGAACAGCAGAACTATAGTGAAAGGGTCTAATGAGTGATTGCTCTTGGCATGTACCTGATATCAACAGTGTAGTAAAATCATCTCTGGGTTTTTTGGGTTCCAGCTGTTACCATGCTCCACCAGGCTCTGGTCAAGTTACTTCACATATTCTTTGACAACTTCAACTCTGATGTGAGAATTCAGGAGATCTGCCAGAGTCCACCCACCGCTGATGTGAATCAGAACATTGACATCCTCCAGGTTGACCTGGTGGCACTGTACAAGCTGCAGATCAGCTGGCTGAACAGGTATGTGGGGGAGAACACAAGATCGCACTAGCTAAAACAATTCTCTCTCTCTCTCTCTCTCTCTCTCTCTCTCTCTCTCTCTCTCTCTCTCTCTCTCTCTCTCTCTCTCTCTCTCTCTCTCTCTCTCTCTCTCTCTCTCTCTCTCTCTCTCTCTCTCTCTCTCTCTCTCTCTCTCTCTCTCTCTCTGCATGTTTACATCAATGTCACAGCAATCGAATGATAGCATTTTGGAGTGGTATGGAAATATTTAGGGAATCCTGTGTGGTACCAGAGTAGTAAACATGCTACTTTATAAAAAAGGTCCCAACAAAATTGGACATGAACTTAAAAAAAAAAAAAAAAATAGTAGTTTGATGAAATTAAATGCAATACTAGCAAAATGCTCTTCACTGTTTAGTTGCTAAGCTAATGGACATGTCCAGGGTAGTTTTTAATGGTTTATATTTGACATAATAATAATTTGGATAGCAATATACTGTATTTACTGATGCAGTCTATGTTAAGTATCATGCTCAAAATAGTGCCCCATCTGCAATTTGCAACCAGCTAGTTACAAACCAGTTCCTTCAAGGGTAACAAAGCACCCTGATTTCACTTGACCCCGCCCCCTTTTGAAATTCAAAAAATGCCAAAATCTGGGAGTGAAAAGGTAATAATATAGGGGCTGAGCTCCAGGTATCAAACCACGCCCTCACTCCAAAACTTCAGGGCATAGCTGTACAGGTTCTCACCGGGAGGCATATGTCAGCTGGATGAAGTTTCTGGCCAATGACAGACTGAACATGCAGTATCTAACGTTTCACCACTAGAGGCACTTTTGAGCCAGATCTTTTGGGTTTACGCTGTTTTGCGCTGACTGCAGTAAAATGTCAAGATTTGGACCAGAAATAATCAGTAACATTTAGAAAAGACCAAATGTAACAGTTATCATCTAAAATAAGTAGTTTTAGTGCTTTGTTGACCTTTAACTGCACCTGCACCCCATGACTATCAAATATAATTGTATAATTAATGAAAAAAGGGAGAAGCTACAGCATCAAAAGTCAGAGACTTTGGTACACACATCAGAATTCTGTGGATTGTCATGTTTTGGTTTCAGATCGGTTAGGTTTTTCTTTTGTGAAAGAGTGCAATTTGCCTTGGTGTAAAGTTTTTCTTGTCCCCCCTGTCATTTTCCAGTTTTGATTACTTTAGCATGTCCTGTGCATTGACGTACTGTGGGACGGAGCTGTGTGAAGTTGGGGTCTCGGAGAACATCAGCACAGCCCGGGCTCTGGACAACAAGATCCAGTGCAACAGGACGTAAGACTGCCATTCTGAAGAGAATGTTCTGTTTATGTGAGGGAAATAATATCCCAGAAGGGATGTGTTAACCAATACATGCTTTTTAATAGGGTTCAATGCGTTTGCACAGAGCCCTTATTGAACTTAAGCACATAAACCTTTGTGAAGGTGAAAACAGGCTAGCCTAATTTTTCTGTATAAAATAATAGCAGTAAATGTAAATAATCGCTATCCCTCCTTCTTGCAGGATTGTTTTCCCAGTACAGATCAGAAACCTGCCCTATGAATCCATGCTGAAGTTCCGGCTCCTGGGGTCAAAGCAAGGCAAGACCCCTGAATTGTTATGCTGGGCAGTCCTGCCTCTCTACAGTAACAGGTAAGTACTGTTACTTACCTCACACTATCACAGACATTGCTCTTAAATTTGGTGGCCTCTGTTGATACCACAAAAGAAGACATCTCCGCCATACTTTAACAGCTGCCGTAGTAATAATGGTGTATTTCATAGGACACTGGCTAGTGGTACCGTTCTGCTCAGCATGTCCACCCTTATCGAGTTGACGGACCCTCCAACATCGGCAGCGTCAGATGGCCACAGACAGGCCACAGGGGTTATTTTACAGGTAAAAGACTGATCAACACTGTTCCCTGTTTGTAAAGGCTCCGGTGCACACACACCCTGACTTTGAGTAGTCGGAGCACTGGCTCCGTAGGCACACAATTTAGTATAGTTAGTATATTTTAAATATAAAATATGTAATATTTTAGTTTGCATGCTGAGAGCTACTTTAATTTGAAGGACTGAGGTAAATAAGTCTTTATTATGAAAACTGTCTAACACCAAATTTACTCTTCTGGCCAGCACATTACATTAGCTATGTGTGGAACGTCCACGTAAATGTACCTTGGAGTGATAAAAACAATCCCTACTAGCTGTGTGTAAATCACCTCCCAGGGCAGGTTTATCAAAATTGGTTTGTTTGTGTAAAATTTGAATCCTGTGACATGAGTGTGCCCTACATTTTGCTGTTAGCTACACATGAAATTAATTATTCGTACCGCATGAATGGTGGATTTCTTAACACAAGATGTAAGCTATGTGAATTATGTTTTTATTGCCATTAGTTATTTAAAATTTTCCAAACTGCTGACTCAGAAAAGCATGAATTGACTGACTTTCATTTAGTAAATGCAGTATACTCACACTGATGGAAACATAGCAAGGGATTCAACTCACTCATCTGATCACATCCTTTGAGTCTTAGATCTTGTATCTTGCTTATCTGTGATTGATGCTGTTTTCTGCTCAGGTGGAGTTCCCAAACTCTCACAGGTGGAAGTATAAGAGTCCCAAAGCCCTCTCCAGCTCCAGTTTTTTTACACCTCCTTGTGAAGAGCTACATAAAAAGATTACAGGGGTTTCCAAAAGGCACTGTCTGTCTTTGTAAGTTATTTACATATTTTTGAACAACTGATTTTATTATTCACAATAGTTGGTACAGCTTACAAAATGTTAGGTATTTTTATTTACATGTCCTCTTCGGACTTATTTTCTCCAATACAAACCCCAATTCCAAAAAAGTTGGGACAGTATGTAAAATGCACATAAAAGCAAAAAACAGTGATTTGTAAATTCTCTTGAAAACAGTACAAAGAAAATATATTTAATGTTTTACCTTATCAACTTTATTGATTTTGGTAAATATATACAAATTCCAAATTTGATGGCTGCAACTAGGGGTGCAACGGATCACAAAACTCACGGTTCGGATCATTTTTGAGTCACGGATCGGATCATTTTTCGGATCAGCAAAAAAAAAAAAAGGGAGACAAGTATATCTTTGCTTTCCATTTATTCTGTAAAACACTTAAAGCAAGGAACTTTTGCCCATGGTCTTAAATGAAAACAACATTCAAGATGTCCAATGTTTAAGTAAAATCTTAAAATATATAAAATATTCAATACTCAATTGTTAAATCAAAGTGCAATATGAGGCATGATACCTTCTTCCTTTAAACATGGTAGTGAATGAAAAAATAGCCTGTGTAAACGTTGACGTTAATATTATACTTTAGGTGAGTCTGGCTTGGTTAACATTAGCCATAGCCTTGGATCAAGACGGTCAGGCTTGTACCAACAAGGCTAGTTAGCCATATATATAACGTTATAATTAATAATTAGAACAGTGGTGTTAACATCACTAGCCTTGCCTTATCCATATGAATAACAAAATTAAATACCCCGGGCTCCATTACATATTGTTTGACGAGGCGAAGCACAGACTGGAAAGTAACATAGCGTTAAGGAGACGCTCCTTCTAACGCTATGGACCAGAGCTAAATTGTAATCATAAAACTCCGTTTTTTTTAAAATAGTCATGCACACATTTTTACAGTGCATACGGCAGGCCTTGTTGACGGATTTGGAAGAGATTTCGTAGCTCTGGTTCCAAAAATGAACGAGTATTTAATGTGTTAAATCCGTGAAAATTACATTACAGTGGGTGAGCTGGCTCTCAAACTGTCTCCCCCTGCGAAGAGGGGCGGGGCTTAGCGATAGGTCCAATGCGCTTCAGAGTAAAACACAGCACGCATCTGTGATTTAGGGAATTATTACTTTAAAAAGTACTAGCGGCAGTAAAACTGTAATTCACTATGATGGTTACATTTTGCAATTAATCCGCGGTTCACATGCGTGCCGAACCGTGGGGGGCGATCCGTACGGATCATGGATCAACTACGATCCGTTACACCACTAGCTGCAACACATTCCAAAAAAGTTGGGACAGGGGCAAAAAAAAAAAAATAACTGGGAAGTTAAAAAAACACCTGTTTGGAACATTCCACAGGTAAACAGGTGATTCTATCATGACTGGGTATAAAAGAATATTTAAAAAACTCCTGATATATTATTTTCAGGTACTCTTACAAGTGTTACTATAACCTCTCTGCGTTTGAATGGATCTTTATGACAATTTGGGGGTGGGACTAGATTAAGCTGTAAATTACACAGGAATTGAAACGTCTGGACTCAGAAAACCCAACCGCAGACAGGATAAGGCAAGAACGTGGTTTATTTCCAGTCAGGGATCAAAAGCCAGGTAATCAGAATCGAGACAGTACCAAATCAAAAGGCAGGAGAGTAGTCAGGAATCCAAAAATAAAAAACCGGGAAAACACAGGCAACGATACAAAAACGGCAGGCAAAGGCAAAGGCAAAGGCAAAAAACAAACAAAAGTCGAACAAACAGAATCAAAAGGCTAAATCGAAGTCGGTAAACGGAAGGGTGTCTCGGGTGTCTCAATAAATCTATGGCTTTACACATCACAGGCTCAGGAAATATGATCAACGTTCTGACAGAGTAGAAACAGAATTGTGGGTCTTATAGACACATAGGAAAGGGAGCGGTAACAAACGACGTGAGGTTAACACATTAAGTAAACAATAATTCAATCACGAGAACATAACGAAAACATGAAAGGGACTCGGAAACATGCATAACAAACAACGGGCTCGAATAGGAGCGGAGTGTGCACAGTAATCAGGAGAGGTGAAGTCTAAGTACAAACAGCTGGAGCGAATTACAGAGGTAGCTCAGGAGCAGTTAGAAGTGCGGGTAACAAAGATAAAGCGGAGAAGCTGGTTAAATGTTAGTATCTAACTATAAGACAGACAGTTTGTTTGTTAGTATACATTTATGTTAATTGGTTTAGTAAAGTGCACGTAACTAATAAAGCACCCGAGTGATTGTTAACGCGAGTTAGTAATATATACAATTATACACGGGAACGAAAGCAGGAAGTAGCAGAAAACGAGACTTTGGAAATACAGCGTTAACCCACGAAAACTCCCGAAGTCACCCGAATAGTGCATGCACGAGACTGGGTAAACAAACACACAGATGAGACTCGGACTACCCACGAACAGAGGGGAATGTACAGATGAATGAAAAATAATAAATCCAGAATAATAATAAAATAATTATACAGACAGACAGAAATACAGAATATAACAGGAATAGTGTGGAACTCATGGTTGGCTAAATTGTGGTAAGTCATCAAGGGTCTGAGGTATCAAACAAGCCTCAAACCATCACTCTGCTGCCAGATATGCAGTAGATATGGATGGATCACTTTAAGGGTGGTTTCTCCTGACTCATTTTTCTATTGAACTCTATGTACGTGATAATAACTATCAGTGATAAACATGATAGTAATCATCTAGGATAACAATCATAACTACCATGTACTGTATAGAAAGGTGTGGTTTTCATGCATATGATAACCACAATCTGATAATCAACACCAATCGACCAGATCTGAATGGGTTCATCTGCATTCACAGCCTGACAGAAAATGAGAAAGCCTTCATGTGGGACAGAAGACACTCTTGCAATGAGGAAAACAGCAAACTGCACCTTCTTCTGGGTAGTGCCCCTCAGTGGCGACCACAGGACCTGGCAGAGATCTACACAGTCCTGGAGCACTGGTCCCTGCAGAAACCAGAAGACATCCTCTTTCTTCTTAGTGACAGGTTGGATTACACGAATTAACCATTCAAAGGTCCCTCCAAACAATGTGTAAACCAAAATATCAAAGATCGACTGTGTTCTTTTTTTATTTATTTTGTGGAGGCTCATTCATTTTTTTGTATTAAGTTATATTTTTAGGGCTTTTCAGCTTAATTTGACAGCAGAGTGTAGAGACAGGAAGAATGGGAATGAAAGAGAGGGAGAGGCATGCGACAAAGGTCGCGTGGACGGATTCGAACCACCGACGTGCGGCTGGCAACGAGCACGTGGACGCTGCTCTTACAGGGCACGCCACCGAGACGCCCCTGCCTGAATTAGCTTACTTGACCTTGCAGCTTCCAGGACCAGAACGTTCGCAGGGTTGCAGTGCAGGGTTTGGAGCAGCTATCAGATGCGGAGATAGAGGATTACCTGCCGCAGCTGGTTCAGGTGAGAGTCAGAAAACTGTACCGTCTAAAACGCAGGCATTCGTACCTGGAGCACTGTAAATGAGTTTGAATGGTTAAAGCAATTCTCCCGCCGTCTCGTTCCCTTCCCCCATGGTCCTCTCCTCCTGACCAGGCTCTGAAGATGGAGTGGGAGCTGGATGGGCCCCTGGTTATGTTCCTGTTGGAACGCTCCCTGCGTAGCATCCGTGTGGCTCAGCAGCTGTACTGGTGAGTGGAGGATGTGTTTAACACATCGCTTTTGTGAGCCAATGGGCTCGTAACGTATATTATGTATTACATTTAGCAGACGGCCTTATCCAGAGCAACATTTGTGTACAATACATTTATACAGCTGGTTATGTCCGTACATGACTCATTGCTCACAGGTACAACCAATCAGTCCTTTGTTCAGGGGAAAATAAATGTACAATGATAAAAACGTTTAGCATAGAGTGCCTTTTATGATTGCACATAACACAGAAGGCTTTTTCTGTACCTGGTCAAGTCTCTCTATGCTGTGAGCCCTTTCCAAATACAGCAAGCATACATTTATGCCTATACAATGTAGCCCATGAAACTGTCCCTGCAACAGTAGAATTAATCCAAGTGAGGGCTGACAGAAAGTTCTAGCGGCAAACAGCTTCCTGATAAGTGGTGGCAGTTGCTTCAGTGAGAGGTGCGTCTCTATGCATGCTGGCAGGCTTCTGAAGGACTCCCTGGAGGATGTCCCTTACAGAAGCTGGTTCTGCAAGCTGCACGCTGCGCTCAAGTACTGCTGTGGTACCGAGCTGAGGCAGGAGCTGGAGCGCGAGGAGAGGCTGGTCTCCCTGCTGACCCAAGTGGCAGAGAGGGTCCGCCTGGCCGACAAGACCAAGAGAAAGGTTCGCTCTCCGGCCCGTGTTAGGCCTCCGCTTCACCCTTAGCGTCGCCGGCCTGACAATGTGCGTCTGTGACATTTAAACAATATTCCCGCCTCTGGTCTCTGCAGGAGGTGTTACAGAGAGAAAAACTGAAAATTGAAGACTTCTTCAAGGGAGGAGTCATGTGTCATCTGCCTCTGGATCCTGCAGTGCTGGTGAAGGGGGTGGACATAGATGTGAGTCTCTATCTGTCTTAGCTTTACTCTTTTCCTGCCCCAACCTTGCCCTTCCCCTTTCTCTCTCAGTTTTCCCCCACTTTTTATTGGCTTTATTGGAATGACAAGAACACATTTGTATTGCCGAGACATTAATACAATCCCACAAAAATACTGGTGGAATATTAAAAAATTAAAAAATTTAATTAGAAAGAAAAGTGAAAAAAGCAAAAGCAGATAAAATTATATGCAAAAAAAGTAATTACTGTGAAAGCACAAGGTCAGATTTGAGACATGAGATGTTTAAGGGCATTTTGAGTACTCTCAAATATTTAATGGGCTCCTTGAGTTTGGAATAGGTAATATGTCTCTCTCTGTTTCTCTCCCCCCTCCCTCGCACTTGCTGTCTCTCTCTCTCCCCCTTTCTCTCTCCACCCTCCCTCCCTTTCCTTTCTCCTTGCTTGCAGAAAGTTTAATTCAGACTCATATTATTGTCTTGTAGGCCTGTAAATTTTATAGCTCCAATGCTGCACCTCTGGCCTTGCCCTTCATCAATGCTGATTTCCTGGGTAGAAACGTCAGCGTCATCTGTAAGGTATCCCACATACTGCGAATGTATCCCTGCGTGTGCTGTGAAGTTTCTTTGCTGTTAATTTGAAGGGAATTTCTGCACTGGTTCTTCCAGGGACACCAGAATGAATCAATTAGGGAAACCCCATGAGTCCCTACATCTTAATCCCCACTAGATAGTGTTTCAGCTGAATGTGTCCCATTTAAAATGGCCTCATACTGCATAATGTCTCGGATGAGCAGATCATCAGGGATAGACACTGTCATATCTCTCACAGGCACCCGCGCGAATAGCCGCAGCCTGGTTCCTTGTTGACAGTGTACTGTTTGGGTTCCAGAAGCAGTACGGGCTGTTATTTTTCTCCTGCTTTCAGACGGGTGACAACCTGCGACAGGACATGCTGATTCTGCAGGTGGTGCGCTTGATGGACAGAGTGTGGCTGCAGGAGGGGTTGGACATGCGCATGGTCACGTACAGGTGTTTGTCGACCGGCAGAGACCAGGGTTAGTAGCAAAGGTTTCTCCCTGTTCGGCATTTAGATTAGGCCTTTACACTGACAGCCAGTGCAGTAGATTTCTATAGCTGATCCCTCTGGGAATGTGGCTCTATTTTTGTGTTTTCCATGTTGAATGGGATGATTGTATGTTTGTAGTAATTTTATGAGCAGATTTGCACACCATTTATCCGTCACTGTGCTCCTGCTTATGAGTGGAGGAACTCTGTATTTATGTGCATGTGTGTGTTACTGTATGTTTACGTGTGTAATAGGTTGTGTGTGCACATTTTGTTTGTGCGGATGGATGTGTGTGTGCATGCAGATTTCCATCTATTGCTGCGTAAAAATCTTTGTGTGTGTGTGTGTGTGTGTGTGTGGTCAATTCCAATTTAAACTGAAATTTATGTGACGATTCAAATCTCATTAAGTGGTGATTATGTTATGGTTCGTGGGTTTTTATTTTCTTTTCCGTTGCGGTTCTCGTTTTTATTTTTCGATTGAGAATCTATCGGCTTTTTTTTCACGTTCCGTTCCGGGGTTTGCATTCCCTCGTCATTGTTTTCACCTGTGCCTCTACCTGCGGGGTATTTAAGTTCTCCACTTCCGCTTCCCCGGTGCTTCTTTGTCATTCGACATTGCATTGAGCCAGGTATAGCCAGGTATTAGCGACCTTGTGATATTATGTTCACGGGGGACTTGCTATTAGCTTTTAGTTCAGGTATATTATTTCTCCTGTTAGCGTTCTGTGCTATTTATTTTATTCTTTGCTGTTCTCTCTGAGACAGTTTTTTTTGTTTGTTTCGTTTGTTTTACACTCTTCCGGCCCTCAGAACTTATGTGCCGAAGGTGTTCTTTTCTTTGCTAAGTTTCCCGTTTTGGCTCCATTATTGAGCTCGAGAGATTTAGTTTGTGTTTCACTCATTATTTGAGTTCGCCCTATTTTAGTGGGTTGATTTTCGTTTGGCTGTTTAGCCACAAGGAATTTGTTTCCTGTTTTTTCTTTCTTTGCATTTATTTTGTTATTCCCTTTATTGGTCCTCACTGTGTGAGTGACTTGTTTCTGATTCCCCTACCTTCGCGTTTGATTATCCGCCACTAAAATCCAATACAGATTAAGCAATTGAATTGGATTCAAATTAATCATTATGAATCATCAGAGTTAAATTGGAATTGTAGATCTTTACAATTAAATTGCAATTTAGACACAATTTAGAATTGAATAGACAAATTAGCAGAAGTGACCCCAATCTGGTGTGTGTGTGTGTGTGTGCCTGCTTGCATATGCTCATGTCTGTTCCTGCATACTTGCCAGGGCTGGTGGAGGTGGTGCCAGATGCTGTGACCCTTGGTAAAATCCATCAGAAATTCGGTTTGGGTGGAACCCTACGGGAGGATTCTCTGGAAAGGTGGTTTCACATGTGGAACAAAACAGAGGAGGACTACGAGGAGGTAGCCTTGCTTTTCACATATGTTAGGAAAAGACATGACACACACAGGAGATGTATAAGATGAATTACCAATGCAAAAAGCTGCAGAGTACGGCTAATTTGTGCTAGTATCGCAAGAACAGGTCACTCAGAGTATCTTAGCTCATTATTTAGCTTGTCACCTATAAATGTGCTGGCTTCTCTGATATGTTTGTGTTTAGTGGTTTATACTTTTCTGCATCTCACAATTCTAGGAATTCAGTTTGATTTCATTGGTCACAGAATAGTTGTCACTTGTTTCCAGATTGGAGCAATTGGGATGTTTTTTTTAACCCAACTGGAAAATATCTTTTCCCTGTGAAGCACTCTGTGGCAATCTATTTTATGTGCTAAAATACAAAATGAATGATTGTTGTATTGTTCTTTTCTGACTGTGAATGTGTCATGTGTCATTTGTCTCTGGACCCCTTTTTCCAAGCATTTATAAATCTGGTTAAAGTTTTTATAAAGTTTAAAGCAATTGTTTCTAGTATCCATATGACATTTGAGTCAATATTTGAGTGCCTTGATTCAGTACAACACATTATTACATGATATGACAGTAAAATGTTATAATATATCATACCATACGTAAGTTATAAGTAATACCACATGCTACACCATATGCTATATGAGTAAAGGAGTAAAGGCCTTTAAAAACAGGTCACATTGAGAGTCAGGCTTGCTCACAGCTGTGGTTCTCTGCTGATTCTCAGGCGGTGATGAACTTCCTGCACTCCTGTGCAGGCTGGTGTGTGGCCACCTTCATCCTGGGCATCTGCGATCGCCACAATGACAACATCATGCTGAAACACAGCGGCCACATGTTTCACATCGACTTTGGGAAGATCATGGGTAACGCGCAGAAGATTGCCAACATAAAAAGGCAAGCCTGCGATGCCCGATGTGGCTGTTTGTCCCAAAACAAGGCTGGCATTTCACTGAGGAGGGCTGACTGTTTACGTTTCAGGTTACTAGTGTAGCATAGTGGCATTGTGCTGTGGCTCCGCAACCTGAGCTCCTGCTTCAAGAATAAAGGGTCATGGTAATCCATAACAAAAAGAAATATGCATTACATTTATTTTAAATTGTGTTACTCATATGAAATATGCATGTATACAAGAATGGGTGTCATTTCATGAGGGTATGGAAAGTATGTGGTAAATGCAGTCCAAATGTATGGTAATTATACAATGGGGGAATTAAGTATTGGACACGTCAACAATTTTATTATCAAACATATTTCCAATGTAGCTATTCACATGAGATTTTGACCAGACATTGGTATTAACTCAATAAAACTACACAGCTAAAAAATTGTAACGTTCCAATTCTTTAAAAAAGTTATGTGCAATAAAGTGAACACGCTAAATTAAATGTGGTAGAAAAGCCATATTTTTTATATTTGGTTGCATATCCTTTGCATGCCATGACTTTATGATGTCTGTGACCCAACAACATCAAAAGGCTCTTGATATCTTATTTGCTGGTACTCTTACAAGCGGTACTATAACAGCTCTGCATTTGAATGGATCTCTATGGGAATTGGGGGGTGGGCCAAGATTTAGCTGTAAATTACACTGGAACAATATAGAACACAAGGTTGGCTAAGTGGCTCTAAGTCATCAAGGGTCTCATGTATTAAACAAGCCTTTAACCATCACTCTGCTGCCAGAAATACAGTAGATATGGAAGGATCACTTTAAGGGTTGTTTCTCCTGACAGATTTTCCTATTGAACTCTATGGAAAAATAAGTCAGGAGAAGAAACCCTTCAAGTTATCCATCCATATCTACTGTATTTCTGGCAGCAGAGTGTCTGATATACTTTCAATAAAATACTATCAGTATATGTACGTAATGCACTGTATGAAATAAAATTGTAATGCATTTCCTGCTAGGAAATATACATACAGTATGTTAATATATTGGAAATCATAAATTTTGGTATGGGACCAGCAACATTATATAGAATGTGCTGGTCCCTTCCAGCAGCTGTGCCAGGGCAGGCTGATACATTATACATGCTGTGTTCTTCTCTCCGGTGGCACTGCAGGGACAGGTCTCCATTCATCTTCACATCGGAGATGCAGCACTTCATCACGGGAGGGGGTCGGATGCCTCAGCGCTACCACAGGTTTGTGGAGCTCTGCTGCGAGGCCTACAACGGCATCCGGAGACGCTCCGCGCTGATGCTCAGCCTGCTGAAGCTGGTGAGACACAGCCGCCATAGCGCACCGTACAATAGGGTGCTGGGGAGTATACCGGGGCATTCAGCGCAGCTAAAATAGAGATAAGGCACTTTACTGGTAGAAAACTGAGAGGTGCTCCACCAATTATACAGTAGATTGGTCAGAACCAACAGATGCTGTCTCTGTGTGCTGTGTGTTTAGATGCGGTCTCTGTGTCTGTGTGTTTAGATGCGGTCTCTGTGTGCTGTGTGTTTAGATGCGGTCTCTGTGTGCTGTGTGTTTAGATGCTGTCTCTGTGTGCTGTGTGTTTAGATGCGGTCTCTGTGTGCTGTGTGTTTAGATGCGGTCTCTGTGTGCTGTGTGTTTAGATGCTGTCTCTGTGTGCTGTGTGTTTAGATGCGGTCTCTGTGTCTGTGTGTTTAGATGCGGTCTCTGTGTGCTGTGTGTTTAGATGCGGTCTCTGTGTGCTGTGTGTTTAGATGCTGTTTCTGTGTGCTGTGTGTTTAGATGCTGTCTCTGTGTGCTGTGTGTTTAGATGCGGTCTCTGTGTGCTGTGTGTTTAGATGCGGTCTCTGTGTGCTGTGTGTTTAGATGCTGTCTCTGTGTGCTGTGTGTTTAGATGCTGTCTGTGTGCTGTGTGTTTAGATGCTGTCTCTGTCTGTGTGTTTAGATGCTGTCTCTGTGTACTGTGTGTTTAGATGCTGTCTCTGTGTGCTGTGTGTTTAGATGCTGTCTCTGTGCTGTGTGTTTAGATGCTGTGTCTCTGTGTTTAGATGCTGTCTCTGTGTGCTGTGTGTTTAGATGCTGTGTCTCTGTGTTTAGATGCTGTCTGTGTGCTGTGTGTTTAGATGCGGTCTCTGTGTGCTGTGTGTTTAGATGCGGTCTCTGTGTACTGTGTGTTTAGATGCGGTCTCTGTGTCTGTGTGTTTAGATGCTGTCTCTGTGTGCTGTGTGTTTAGATGCTGTCTCTGTGTGATGTGTGTTTAGATGCTGTCTGTGTGCTGTGTGTTTAGATGCTGTGTCTCTGTGTTTAGATTCTGTCTCTGTGTGCTGTGTGTTTAGATGCTGTCTGTGTGCTGTGTGTTTAGATGCTGTGTCTCTGTGTTTAGATGCTGTCTGTGTGTCTGTGTGTTTAGATGCTGTGTCTCTGTGTTTAGATTCTGTCTCTGTGTGCTGTGTGTTTAGATGCTGTGTCTGTGTGTTTAGATGCTGTCTCTGTGTGCTGTGTGTTTAGATGCTGTCTGTGTGCTGTGTGTTTAGATGCTGTGTCTGTGTGTTTAGATGCTGTCTCTGTGTGTAGTGTGTTTAGATGCTGTCTGTGTGTCTGTGTGTTTAGATGCTGTCTCTGTGTGCTGTGTGTTTAGATGCTGTGTCTCTGTGTTTAGATGCTGTCTCTGTGTGTTGTGTGTTTAGATGCTGTGTCTGTGTGTTTAGATGCTGTCTCTGTGTGTTGTGATTTTAGATGCTGTCTGTGTGTCTGTGTGTTTAGATGCTGTCTCTGTGTGCTGTGTGTTTAGATGCTGTGTCTCTGTGTTTAGATGCTGTCTCTGTGTGTTGTGTGTTTAGATGCTGTGTCTGTGTGTTTAGATGCTGTCTCTGTGTGCTGTGATTTTAGATGCTGTGTCTCTGTGTGCTGTGTGTTTAGATGCTGTCTCTGTGTGCTGTGTGTTTAGATGCTGTGTCTCTGTGTGCTGTGTGTTTAGATGCTGTCTCTGTGTGCTGTGTGTTTAGATGCTGTGTCTCTGTGTGCTGTGTGTGTGTTTAGATGCGGTCTCTGTGTACTGTGTGTTTAGATGCTGTCTGTGTGTCTGTGTGTTTAGATGCTGTGTCTCTGTGTGCTGTGTGTGTGTTTAGATGCGGTCTCTGTGTACTGTGTGTTTAGATGCTGTCTGTGTGTCTGTGTGTTTAGATGCTGTCTCTGTGTGCTGTGTGTTTAGATGCGGTCTCTGTGTACTGTGTGTTTAGATGCGGTCTCTGTGTGCTGTGTGTTTAGATGCTGTCTTTGTGTGCTGTGTGTTTAGATGCTGTCTCTGTGTGCTGTGTGTTTAGATGCTGTGTCTCTGTGTGCTGTGTGTTTAGATGCTGTCTCTGTGTGCTGTGTGTTTAGATGCTGTGTCTCTGTGTGCTGTGTGTTTAGATGCTGTCTCTGTGTGCTGTGTGTTTAGATGCGGTGTCTCTGTGTGCTGTGTGTTTAGATGCTGTCTCTGTGTGCTGTGTGTTTAGATGCTGTCTGTGTGTCTGTGTGTTTAGATGCGGTCTCTGTGTGCTGTGTGTTTAGATGCGGTCTCTGTGTACTGTGTGTTTAGATGCGGTCTCTGTGTGTTGTGTGTTTAGATGCTGTGTCTGTGTGTTTAGATGCTGTCTCTGTGTGCTGTGTGTTTAGATGCTGTGTCTCTGTGTCTGTGTGTTTAGATGCTGTCTCTGTGTGCTGTGTGTTTAGATGCTGTGTCTGTGTGCTGTGTGTTTAGATGCTGTCTCTGTGTACTGTGTGTTTAGATGCTGTGTCTGTGTGCTGTGTGTTTAGATGCTGTGTCTGTGTGCTGTGTGTTTAGATGCGGTCTCTGTGTACTGTGTGTTTAGATGCTGTGTCTGTGTGCTGTGTGTTTAGATGCTGTCTCTGTGTGCTGTGTGTTTAGATGCGGTCTCTGTGTGCTGTGTGTTTAGATGCGGTCTCTGTGTACTGTGTGTTTAGATGCGGTCTCTGTGTCTGTGTGTTTAGATGCTGTCTCTGTGTGCTGTGTGTTTAGATGCTGTGTCTCTGTGTGCTGTGTGTTTAGATGCGGTCTCTGTGTACTGTGTGTTTAGATGCGGTCTCTGTGTCTGTGTGTTTAGATGCTGTCTCTGTGTGCTGTGTGTTTAGATGCTGTCTGTGTGCTGTGTGTTTAGATGCTGTGTCTGTGTGCTGTGTGTTTAGATGCTGTCTCTGTGTGCTGTGTGTTTAGATGCGGTCTCTGTGTACTGTGTGTTTAGATGCGGTCTCTGTGTCTGTGTGTTTAGATGCTGTCTCTGTGTGCTGTGTGTTTAGATGCTGTCTGTGTGCTGTGTGTTTAGATGCTGTGTCTGTGTGTTTAGATGCTGTCTCTGTGTCTGTGTGTTTAGATGCTGTCTCTGTGTGCTGTGTGTTTAGATGCTGTCTGTGTGTCTGTGTGTTTAGATGCTGTCTCTGTGTGCTGTGTATTTAGATGCTGTGTCTGTGTTTAGATGCTGTCTCTGTGTGCTGTGTGTTTAGATGCTGTGTCTATGTGTTTAGATGCTGTCTCTGTGTGTTGTGTGTTTAGATGCTGTGTCTGTGTGTTTAGATGCTGTCTCTGTGTGCTGTGTGTTTAGATGCTGTCTCTGTGTACTGTGTGTTTAGATGCTGTCTCTGTGTGCTGTGTGTTTAGATGCTGTCTGTGTGTCTGTGTGTTTAGATGCTGTCTCTGTGTGCTGTGTGTTTAGATGCTGTGTCTCTGTGTTTAGATGCTGTCTCTGTGTGTTGTGTGTTTAGATGCTGTGTCTGTCTGTTTAGATGCTGTCTCTGTGTGCTGTGATTTTAGATGCTGTCTCTGTGTGCTGTGTGTTTAGATGCTGTGTCTCTGTGTGCTGTGTGTTTAGATGCTGTCTCTGTGTGCTGTGTGTTTAGATGCTGTCTGTGTGTCTGTGTGTTTAGATGCTGTCTCTGTGTGCTGTGTGTTTAGATGCTGTGTCTCTGTGTTTAGATGCTGTCTCTGTGTGTTGTGTGTTTAGATGCTGTGTCTGTGTGTTTAGATGCTGTCTCTGTGTGCTGTGATTTTAGATGCGGTCTCTGTGTGCTGTGTGTTTAGATGCTGTGTCTCTGTGTGCTGTGTGTTTAGATGCTGTCTCTGTGTGCTGTGTGTTTAGATGCTGTCTGTGTGTCTGTGTGTTTAGATGCTGTTTCTGTGTGCTGTGTGTTTAGATGCTGTATCTCTGTGTTTAGATGCTGTCTCTGTGTGTTGTGTGTTTAGATGCTGTGTCTGTGTTTAGATGCTGTCTCTGTGTGCTGTGTGTTTAGATGCGGTCTCTGTGTGCTGTGTGTTTAGATGCTGTCTCTGTGTGCTGTGTGTTTAGATGCTGTTTCTGTGTGCTGTGTGTTTAGATGCTGTGTCTCTGTGTTTAGATGCTGTGTCTGTGTGTTTAGATGCTGTTTCTGTGTGTTTAGATGCTGTTTCTGTGTGTTGTGTGTTTAGATGCTGTGTCTCTGTGTTTAGATGCTGTCTCTGTGTGCTGTGTGTTTAGATGCGGTCTCTGTGTGCTGTGTGTTTAGATGCTGTCTCTGTGTGCTGTGTGTTTAGATGCTGTCTCTGTGTGCTGTGTGTTTAGATGCTGTTTCTGTGTGCTGTGTGTTTAGATGCTGTCTCTGTGTGCTGTGTGTTTAGATGCTGTCTCTGTGTGCTGTGTGTTTAGATGATGTGTCTCTGTGTGCTGTGTGTTTAGATGCTGTCTCTGTGTGCTGTGTGTTTAGATGCTGTCTGTGTGTCTGTGTGTTTAGATGCTATCTCTGTGTGCTGTGTGTTTAGATGCTGTGTCTCTGTGTTTAGATGCTGTCTCTGTGTGCTGTGTGTTTAGATGCTGTCTGTGTGTCCGTGTGTTTAGATGCTGTCTGTGTGTCTGTGTGTTTAGATGCTGTCTCTGTGTGCTGTGTGTTTAGATGCTGTGTCTCTGTGTTTAGATGCTGTCTCTGTGTGTTGTGTGTTTAGATGCTGTGTCTGTGTGTTTAGATGCTGTCTCTGTGTGCTGTGATTTTAGATGCGGTCTCTGTGTGCTGTGTGTTTAGATGCTGTCTGTGTGTCTGTGTGTTTAGATGCTGTCTCTGTGTGCTGTGTGTTTAGATGCTGTGTCTGTGTGTTTAGATGCTGTCTCTGTGTGCGGTGTGTTTAGATGCTGTCTCTGTGTGCTGTGTGTTTAGATGCTGTCTGTGTGTCTGTGTGTTTAGATGCTGTCTCTGTGTGCTGTGTGTTTAGATGCTGTGTCTCTGTGTTTAGATGCTGACTCTGTGTGTTGTGTGTTTAGATGCTGTGTCTGTGTGTTTAGATGCTGTCTCTGTGTGCTGTGATTTTAGATGCTGTCTCCGTGTGCTGTGTGTTTAGATGCTGTGTCTCTGTGTTTAGATGCTGTGTCTGTGTGCTGTGTGTTTAGATGTTGTGTCTGTGTTTAGATGCTGTCTGTGTGCTGTGTGTTTAGATGTTGTCTCTGTGTGCTGTGTGTTTAGATGCTGTGTCTGTGTGCTGTGTGTTTAGATGCTGTGTCTGTGTGCTGTGTGTTTAGATGCTGTGTCTCTGTGTTTAGATGCTGTCTCTGTGTGTTGTGTGTTTAGATGCTGTGTCTGTGTGTTTAGATGCTGTCTCTGTGTGCTGTGATTTTAGATGCTGTCTCTGTGTGCTGTGTGTTTAGATGCTGTGTCTCTGTGTTTAGATGCTGTCTCTTTGTGCTGTGTGTTTAGATGCTGTGTCTCTGTGTTTAGATGCTGTCTCTGTGTGCTTAGATGCTGTGTCTCTGTGCTGTGTGTTTAGATGCTGTGTCTCTGTGTTTAGATGCTGTCTCTGTGTGCTGTGTGTTTAGATGCTGTGTCTCTGTGTTTAGATGCTGTCTGTGTGCTGTGTGTTTAGATGCTGTGTCTCTGTGTTTAGATGCTGTCTCTGTGTGCTGTGTGTTTAGATGCTGTGTCTCTGTGTTTAGATGCTGTCTCTGTGTGCTGTGTGTTTAGATGCTGTGTCTCTGTGTTTAGATGCTGTCTCTGTGTGCTGTGTGTTTAGATGCTGTGTCTGTGTTTAGATGCTGTCTCTGTGTGCTGTGTGTTTAGATGCTGTGTCTCTGTGTTTAGATGCTGTCTCTGTGTGCTGTGTGTTTAGATTCTGTGTTTAGATTCTGTCTCTGTGTGCTGTGTGTTTAGATGCTGTGTCTCTGTGTTTAGATGCTGTCTCTGTGTGCTGTGTGTTTAGATGCTGTGTCTGTGTTTAGATGCTGTCTCTGTGTGCTGTGTGTTTAGATGCTGTGTCTCTGTGTTTAGATGCTGTCTCTGTGTGCTGTGTGTTTAGATTCTGTGTTTAGATTCTGTCTCTGTGTGCTGTGTGTTTAGATGCTGTGTCTCTGTGTTTAGATGCTGTCTCTGTGTGCTGTGTTTAGATGCTGTGTCTCTGTGTTTAGATGCTGTCTCTGTGTGCAGTGTGTTTAGATGCTGTCTCTGTGTGCAGTGTGTTTAGATGCTGTGTCTGTGTGTTTAGATGCTGTCTCTGTGTGCTGTGTTTAGATGCTGTGTCTCTGTGTTTAGATTCTGTCTCTGTGTGCTGTGTGTTTAGATGCTGTGTCTGTGTGTTTAGATGCTGTCTCTGTGTGCTGTGTGTTTAGATGCTGTCTGTGTGCTGTGTGTTTAGATGCTGTGTCTGTGTGTTTAGATGCTGTCTGTGTGTCTGTGTGTTTAGATGCTGTCTCTGTGTGCTGTGTGTTTAGATGCTGTGTCTCTGTGTTTAGATGCTGTCTCTGTGTGTTGTGTGTTTAGATGCTGTGTCTGTGTGTTTAGATGCTGTCTCTGTGTGCTGTGATTTTAGATGCTGTCTCTGTGTGCTGTGTGTTTAGATGCTGTGTCTCTGTGTGCTGTGTGTTTAGATGCTGTCTCTGTGTGCTGTGTGTTTAGATGCTGTCTGTGTGTCTGTGTGTTTAGATGCTGTCTCTGTGTGCTGTGTGTTTAGATGCTGTGTCTCTGTGTTTAGATGCTGTCTCTGTGTGTTGTGTGTTTAGATGCTGTGTCTGTGTGTTTAGATGCTGTCTCTGTGTGCTGTGATTTTAGATGCGGTCTCTGTGTGCTGTGTGTTTAGATGCTGTGTCTCTGTGTGCTGTGTGTTTAGATGCTGTCTCTGTGTGCTGTGTGTTTAGATGCTGTCTGTGTGTCTGTGTGTTTAGATGCTGTTTCTGTGTGCTGTGTGTTTAGATGCTGTATCTCTGTGTTTAGATGCTGTCTCTGTGTGTTGTGTGTTTAGATGCTGTGTCTGTGTGTTTAGATGCTGTCTCTGTGTGCTGTGTGTTTAGATGCGGTCTCTGTGTGCTGTGTGTTTAGATGCTGTCTCTGTGTGCTGTGTGTTTAGATGCTGTTTCTGTGTGCTGTGTGTTTAGATGCTGTGTCTCTGTGTTTAGATGCTGTGTCTGTGTGTTTAGATGCTGTTTCTGTGTGTTTAGATGCTGTTTCTGTGTGTTGTGTGTTTAGATGCTGTGTCTCTGTGTTTAGATGCTGTCTCTGTGTGCTGTGTGTTTAGATGCGGTCTCTGTGTGCTGTGTGTTTAGATGCTGTCTCTGTGTGCTGTGTGTTTAGATGCTGTCTCTGTGTGCTGTGTGTTTAGATGCTGTTTCTGTGTGCTGTGTGTTTAGATGCTGTCTCTGTGTGCTGTGTGTTTAGATGCTGTCTCTGTGTGCTGTGTGTTTAGATGATGTGTCTCTGTGTGCTGTGTGTTTAGATGCTGTCTCTGTGTGCTGTGTGTTTAGATGCTGTCTGTGTGTCTGTGTGTTTAGATGCTATCTCTGTGTGCTGTGTGTTTAGATGCTGTGTCTCTGTGTTTAGATGCTGTCTCTGTGTGCTGTGTGTTTAGATGCTGTCTGTGTGTCCGTGTGTTTAGATGCTGTCTGTGTGTCTGTGTGTTTAGATGCTGTCTCTGTGTGCTGTGTGTTTAGATGCTGTGTCTCTGTGTTTAGATGCTGTCTCTGTGTGTTGTGTGTTTAGATGCTGTGTCTGTGTGTTTAGATGCTGTCTCTGTGTGCTGTGATTTTAGATGCGGTCTCTGTGTGCTGTGTGTTTAGATGCTGTCTGTGTGTCTGTGTGTTTAGATGCTGTCTCTGTGTGCTGTGTGTTTAGATGCTGTGTCTGTGTGTTTAGATGCTGTCTCTGTGTGCGGTGTGTTTAGATGCTGTCTCTGTGTGCTGTGTGTTTAGATGCTGTCTGTGTGTCTGTGTGTTTAGATGCTGTCTCTGTGTGCTGTGTGTTTAGATGCTGTGTCTCTGTGTTTAGATGCTGACTCTGTGTGTTGTGTGTTTAGATGCTGTGTCTGTGTGTTTAGATGCTGTCTCTGTGTGCTGTGATTTTAGATGCTGTCTCCGTGTGCTGTGTGTTTAGATGCTGTGTCTCTGTGTTTAGATGCTGTGTCTGTGTGCTGTGTGTTTAGATGTTGTGTCTGTGTTTAGATGCTGTCTGTGTGCTGTGTGTTTAGATGTTGTCTCTGTGTGCTGTGTGTTTAGATGCTGTGTCTGTGTGCTGTGTGTTTAGATGCTGTGTCTGTGTGCTGTGTGTTTAGATGCTGTGTCTCTGTGTTTAGATGCTGTCTCTGTGTGTTGTGTGTTTAGATGCTGTGTCTGTGTGTTTAGATGCTGTCTCTGTGTGCTGTGATTTTAGATGCTGTCTCTGTGTGCTGTGTGTTTAGATGCTGTGTCTCTGTGTTTAGATGCTGTCTCTTTGTGCTGTGTGTTTAGATGCTGTGTCTCTGTGTTTAGATGCTGTCTCTGTGTGCTTAGATGCTGTGTCTCTGTGCTGTGTGTTTAGATGCTGTGTCTCTGTGTTTAGATGCTGTCTCTGTGTGCTGTGTGTTTAGATGCTGTGTCTCTGTGTTTAGATGCTGTCTGTGTGCTGTGTGTTTAGATGCTGTGTCTCTGTGTTTAGATGCTGTCTCTGTGTGCTGTGTGTTTAGATGCTGTGTCTCTGTGTTTAGATGCTGTCTCTGTGTGCTGTGTGTTTAGATGCTGTGTCTCTGTGTTTAGATGCTGTCTCTGTGTGCTGTGTGTTTAGATGCTGTGTCTGTGTTTAGATGCTGTCTCTGTGTGCTGTGTGTTTAGATGCTGTGTCTCTGTGTTTAGATGCTGTCTCTGTGTGCTGTGTGTTTAGATTCTGTGTTTAGATTCTGTCTCTGTGTGCTGTGTGTTTAGATGCTGTGTCTCTGTGTTTAGATGCTGTCTCTGTGTGCTGTGTGTTTAGATGCTGTGTCTGTGTTTAGATGCTGTCTCTGTGTGCTGTGTGTTTAGATGCTGTGTCTCTGTGTTTAGATGCTGTCTCTGTGTGCTGTGTGTTTAGATTCTGTGTTTAGATTCTGTCTCTGTGTGCTGTGTGTTTAGATGCTGTGTCTCTGTGTTTAGATGCTGTCTCTGTGTGCTGTGTTTAGATGCTGTGTCTCTGTGTTTAGATGCTGTCTCTGTGTGCAGTGTGTTTAGATGCTGTCTCTGTGTGCAGTGTGTTTAGATGCTGTGTCTGTGTGTTTAGATGCTGTCTCTGTGTGCTGTGTTTAGATGCTGTGTCTCTGTGTTTAGATTCTGTCTCTGTGTGCTGTGTGTTTAGATGCTGTGTCTCTGTGTTTAGATGCTGTCTCTGTGTGCAGTGTGTTTAGATGCTGTGTCTCTGTGTTTAGATTCTGTCTCTGTGTGCTGTGTGTTTAGATGCTGTGTCTCTGTGTTTAGATGCTGTCTCTGTGTGCTGTGTGTTTAGATGCTGTGTCTCTGTGTTTAGATGCTGTGTCTGTGTGCAGTGTGTTTAGATGCTGTCTCTGTGTGCAGTGTGTTTAGATGCTGTGTCTCTGTGTTTAGATTCTGTCTCTGTGTGCTGTGTGTTTAGATGCTGTGTCTCTGTGTTTAGATGCTGTCTCTGTGTGCTGTGTGTTTAGATGCTGTCTCTGTGTGCAGTGTGTTTAGATGCTGTCTCTGTGTGCAGTGTGTTTAGATGCTGTCTCTGTGTGCTGTGTGTTTAGATGCTGTGTCTCTGTGTTTAGATGCTGTCTCTGTGTGCTGTGTGTTTAGATGCTGTCTCTGTGTGCAGTGTGTTTAGATGCTGTCTCTGTGTGCAGTGTGTTTAGATGCTGTGTCTCTGTGTTTAGATGCTGTGTCTGTGTGCAGTGTGTTTAGATGCTGTGTCTCTGTGTTTAGATGCTGTCTCTGTGTGCAGTGTGTTTAGATGCTGTCTCTGTGTGCAGTGTGTTTAGATGCTGTGTCTCTGTGTTTAGATGCTGTGTCTGTGTGCAGTGTGTTTAGATGCTGTCTCTGTGTGCTGTGTGTTTAGATGCTGTGTCTCTGTGTTTAGATGCTGTCTCTGTGTGTTGTGTGTTTAGATGCTGTGTCTCTGTGTTTAGATGCTGTGTCTGTGTGTTTAGATGCTGTCTCTGTGTGCAGTGTGTTTAGATGCTGTCTCTGTGTGCTGTGTGTTTAGATGCTGTGTCTCTGTGTTTAGATGCTGTCTCTGTGTGTTGTGTGTTTAGATGCTGTGTCTCTGTGTTTAGATGCTGTGTCTGTGTGTTTAGATGCTGTCTCTGTGTGCAGTGTGTTTAGATGCTGTCTCTGTGTGCTGTGTGTTTAGATGCTGTGTCTCTGTGTTTAGATGCTGTGTCTGTGTGCAGTGTGTTTAGATGCTGTCTCTGTGTGCAGTGTGTTTAGATGCTGTGTCTCTGTGTTTAGATGTTGTGTCTGTGTGCAGTGTGTTTAGATGCTGTCTCTGTGTGCTGTGTGTTTAGATGCTGTGTCTCTGTGTTTAGATGCTGTCTCTGTGTGCTGTGTGTTTAGATGCTGTGTCTCTGTGTTTAGATGCTGTCTCTGTGTGCTGTGTGTTTAGATGCTGTCTGTGTGTCTGTGTGTTTAGATGCTGTCTCTGTGTGCTGTGTGTTTAGATGCTGTGTCTCTGTGTTTAGATGCTGTCTCTGTGTGCTGTGTGTTTAGATGCTGTGTCTCTGTGTTTAGATGCTGTCTCTGTGTGCTGTGTGTTTAGATGCTGTGTCTGTGTGCAGTGTGTTTAGATGCTGTGTCTCTGTGTTTAGATGCTGTGTCTGTGTGCAGTGTGTTTAGATGCTGTGTCTGTGTGCAGTGTGTTTAGATGCTGTGTCTCTGTGTTTAGATGCTGTCTCTGTGTGCTGTGTGTTTAGATGCTGTGTCTGTGTGCAGTGTGTTTAGATGCTGTGTCTCTGTGTTTAGATGCTGTTTCTGTGTGCAGTGTGTTTAGATGCTGTGTCTGTGTGCAGTGTGTTTAGATGCTGTGTCTCTGTGTTTAGATGCTGTGTCTGTGTGCAGTGTGTTTAGATGCTGTCTCTGTGTGCTGTGTGTTTAGATGCTGTGTCTCTGTGTTTAGATGCTGTCTCTGTGTGTTGTGTGTTTAGATGCTGGGGGCTGGAATGCCGGAGTTGAAGGACACTCAGGATCTGAAGTTTGTCTACAACAACCTGCGTCCCCAGTACTCCGACCTGGAGGCCACCGAATACTTCACCAGGTGCGGCACAAACACACCGCCACCGCTAGATGAGCTGCTGAAGAATTTGAAGTGAAGAGACAGGCTTACAAATACGATGGGGGACTTTGCTTGTGGCAGCTATCCCATGGTTGCTGCATTTATCTCAGATCCATAGAGCACACTTAGGGCCTGATTTACTAAGATGTTTAGCAGCTGCAAAAACGAGCACACACAAAACTAATAACACAGCCAATGATTCGTCATGTTATCGGTTTTGTGTGTGCTAAAAGGTTTCACACACGCTAAAGGTCTTAGTAAGTCAGGCCCTCAATAGGTGATACATAGTAGCCATTTTTTGCATTGTGAGAGAGGGAAAGATATTAAGGCAATGAAGCTAAGCTAAACCAAGGAGTCATGACGGGAGCAGGAGGCATGTTACAGAAAGCATACATGCTCGGAGAGTGAAGTGGCACGATGACTGCAAGGGTCACTTTACAAGAAACCACTGACTTTAATGGACTGTGACCCCAGAGGAAATGGCAGTTGGTGTATAAGTGTTGTTAAGTCTGAACGCAAGACTGTGTAAGCCGTGGCTGTATGGTATATATTTAATTTAACTGACCCACGTCACGCCACTATTCATATAACCAATCCCTCCATTCTCTATTCTAGGATCCCTCTCTTTTCAACCACACGATTACTTTGTTAAAATGCTTTGTTAAAATTTCTCCTTTTTCTCCCACAATCAGAATGCCCAATTTTGTATATATCAGTGTTCATTGATGTAGCCTCTGCTATTGATTCAGGAGAGTGTAGCAAGCCTGTGTTCTCCTACAAACCATGTACATTTGCGGTGTCTTATTTTTATATACAGTATATATTCTAATTTTTTTAAATTTGGCATCTCCAAACATGTGGTGGCAGCCAGTTGCTTCTTTTCACACTGCAGCCACAAGCGCATGTGCAGAGCCGGGGCGGAGGAGACCCAATCATACGTATGTCAACAGCGGTTGCTTGAACAATGAACACTGCTATCCCCACAGACTAAAACCCACCCATATATCCCATGGGGAACGCAAAGCCAATTGTGGGCCGCCCCCCACAGTTGGCTCTGACATAGGCCGGATTTGATCCGAGACCCTGGTCCTCACTTGCGGTGGCTTCTTATAACACTGCAGTTCACAAGTCAGGCTTACACAGACATGAGTCAGAGGAAGACACTTCATGTGCAGCTCAATAGCTTGACTTGTTGGTAGCCCTTCTTGCAATTCTCCATGTGCTACTTTCTCATCCTGTAGGTATCTGTGTCTGTTCTGCATCAGTATGCTTTATGTGTTAAAGAAAATATATTGCATAAATATTTAAATTAGGTTATATGCAACTCATTAACATTATGTGCAAAATCTGAGTTGCAAAAATCAGTTCAAAATCAAATGTAAAGAGCACTGTCCTGAATTTAGTTAAGTGATTGATGGCTTGATTTGTTGATAATTTCACCAGGAAGATCAGAGAGAGCTTGAGCAGCTTCCCGGTCAAGCTGAACTTCTTTTTCCACAACATCACCCACAACTCCTCAGCCAAGCACGCAGAGCCCCCCAAAGAAGCCCAGACCGCCACCCCAAACACCAACATCCAGGAAGTTGTTATCCAGAAATACACCACCAACGGGAAAGAGTTGGTGAGACATTCCATTTTTTTTTCTAATTCCTGACTGCATGTCTGAATCACTGGGAATTGTTCCCATGGTTGCCATCTTGTTGACTCTAATTTGATCCCCGTGTGTGCGTCTGTCTGTATGTCACACATGTATGTACCAGAGCCCACCACCAGAGGAGTACTATTACAATGCATTTCCCCATAGCTAAGTACATTTTGCTTTGTACATAAAAAACTATGCATGATGTCTCCGTATAGTCTCTGGCATTTCTACTCAGCAGACCGTCGACTTTCTAAATCCACAGAGTTCAGAGCTTAAGGTGTTTAGTAGCTCTTTGTGGAAAATGTAGAATGTACATGCATTTTCCCATTAAAGATATACTATGTAGTTTCAGAACACCATTACACACCAGATGGCGATATAGAGCACATAGGAGATCAAGGTCACTCTGATCAAGCTGTCCTCTTCCAAGTCGGCCCATTATGTCCACCGAAATGCACAAATGACATGGCATCTGGATAATTTCAAACAGTAATAGATGAGATGGTTAATGTTAATAGCCTCCTCAGTGGGAATATCGCTGTCTGCATTTAGCTGTGTCAACCAGTGTTCTAGGAGGAGAGGCGCTCACTCAACTGTTACGTTATCTTCGTATTCAGAAGAAGTTGTCGTAACGTTGTCATAAAATGTCTTCTTACCATGAAAATGCCCGACCTGTTTACAATTTGGGACAGAAGTTAAGGTAAATCTATCACCACGGCAGCACTTTCGCCACAAGTCAGCAATTATACCGGGCAATGCCCTTTTTGAAGAAAAAAAAAAACGAATGAAAATAAAAAGGCTAGTCTGTTACTGCATACCTGTTTTTGTCAAAGCGGCATCATAGCTATGGTAACGCTGAGCTGTCAAAACTATAACAGCGTGGAAACCCTTTAAAAAAAACAAAATAAAAACAATAGCTAGGCTACACATAGCCTAGCCTATGGCTTTGATAACTGTCTGGACTAAACAGGCCACTTTTTATTTCATAAAACTCAAAAGTAAGCTAAATATATCCAGTGAGCACAAGTAGCTTACACTAGACTAAGCCTACTAGTTCACTATTTTTAATACGCTCTTTTTTCTGTAAGTGTAAACTTCAACAAAAAAATTGTTATTATTGTTTATTTATATATACATTTTTGTACATACGAAATATGCCTTTCTGAAGTGTGTCTCTGTGGCTCAGTGAGTAGGTAGCTGCTCCGTGATCTTTTATACCCGCGATGTTGTATATTCGAATCTGACCTTTGCTGCATGACTTGCTTTCATTCTTCTTGTCTGTAGCCTAGGCCTACATATTTTTCTATTTTATTTATTTATTTGGCATGGGAAGCTGCTAGCTGAAACCCTGAAACTAAAATTTTTAATTGGTGAAATCCACTCCACCCCCAATCCACCTCCATCTGTGGTGACTGAGAAACTTGACTCCGATGGGGGATTTGCTTATATTTGTGGACTGCAGATGTTTGAGATGAGGGTGACCATTGAGGATGGATTTCTTATCAGCGAGAAGACCTTCAGCCAGTTTGAGATGATTCACAGAGAGCTCCAGAAACACTTCATTGAGTCATCTCTCCCTCAGTGAGTAAAGGAAAGTTATGGCTTCCCAATGGTACCAAGAGCATTGCAGCAAAACTATCCCCGTCTGCTGCTCTGTAATACTGTATTGGGAGAAATCACCTTTTGATCATATACATTATTCTTTCTCCTTAAAGGGTAACAAAACACGCTTGTTTCGCTAGACCCCACCCCCTTTAAATTTTTTTAAAAAAAGCCTAAATCTGGGCATGTTAGGGACGTAGGGCCTACGTTGCAAAGCTAAACGTGCAGCATGCATATACTAGCTACAACTCCTGGCTCAACTACTTGACTCAAATCCCCCTTTTCTGCAGGAAATACTACATATAGCAATAATATACTTTATTTTTTAAAAGTGACTTCATTAATGAACAAAATGTAAATAACTGCTCTCTCCACAGTCAGCACTGCAGCTTACACTGAACGGTGTCGTGCAGTGCGAGTAATAGTTTATGAAAAATATTCAACATAAACAGGCCAGCAAGGGCGCATGATGATTCAGCAAGGTGCAGAAAGTCAGCAACAAGTGGATTCGACGGGCAGCAGACATGAATGTTAAAGTCCCTAACAATCAAAATTCTATTGAATTTAGGCATGATAGAAAACAGGAGCTGGAGAACTGCACAATAAAATCCTTATTATATTTTGGCGGTCGGTAAATGAGGACAGACAAGAGGATTAGCCAATCCCACTTTTAATAATTGTACCTCAGCTGGAGAATTGTTCAGCGTTCAGCAGTCAAAAATTATAATGTTTCTTAAAAACAGCAGCTGAATCCCCACCGGATGTCCTGGGGCTGCTAAAAAAGTCACAATTCGGTGGGCAAAGTTTGGTAAGAGGGCTGAATTCACCGGGATGAAGCCACGTCTCAGATAGAAACTTGAAGTCCAATCCCAGGACAAACGTCTTGTTGGAGAGTGATCGCATGTTGATTAACGCCATTTTCGTTGGGGCCGATTCCATAGCCATCACGGTAGCCCTTAGGCTACCAGTGGACGGAGGTTCTGGTAATCCACTCCACCAGATTTAAATCATGGCCTTGCAGGGAAACCGCGGGGGCGAGCTGTCAGCGAGTCTGGGAGAACAGGTCATAGGCAGGCGTACCTCATCTCAAGTGAACGCCGGGAGATGAAGCGACATGAATGATCACGCAGGACCGATAATGTGTAATAGCAGGCCAGACGGAGTTGAATTGGGAGCTATGGAGCGAGCACTCCCCAACCCACCAAAACACCTCCTCGTTTGCCCCGAACGAACTATCAAAAAACAAGGGACTATCAAGCTAACTATAAAAAAATATATATACCAAAAATAAATAGGCTACTATAACTAGAATATTCAATAAAGCTAAACTGTATGCTAGCTATATCGCTCGCTCGCTCTCTCTATCTCCTCTCCACACAGATCAACCGCTGGGCTGCCCGCCCTCACTCCAAAACTTCAGGGTGTAGCTATCAAACTATCGGTGGGTGTAGCTGTACAGGTTTCTATTCCGTCACCGGGAGCAGTGTTGCCAACTCCTCTGTAAGGAAAGTAGCTGTTGGCTCTCCCAAAAGTAGCTAGAAGTAGCTAGATGACGTAATCAACTAATTTGCATAATATGCAATTCTGAAAGAGGCAAAATGAATAGAAAAGGCTTGACCAGGTAGTTTACAAACTAACTATTTACGTATTTACAAACTTTTTTTTGTGTTGCTTACAACGTTAGCTTTTTTTCTTTTCTTTGTTACAGATAATAATAATAATAATACATTTTATTTGAGGACGCCTTTATACATATCTATGTACTTAGCTACTATAACTAACTGTACAAAATCATCGTCTGTGATTGGCCGTAAGCTGCGCACGCGCGATTCATTTGCAGGCAGCGCTTGCTCAGAGCGGTCACGGTGTCCGCTCCGCTGGCTGCTACAGCAGGCTGGGACTGCTGTGTGAGTGGTGAGGAGGAAGGGACGGCAGCCCTCGCTGTACTCGGCTCTCGTGAACTCGGTCGTAACGTGAACCGCGGAACGGGATATGTTAGATGCTTTTGCAGTACTTTGTCAACACAATTATTCCCCAAATATTCCCCAAATGACAAGAAAAACTCGCTAGATTTGTCGCTGGTCGCTTTTGACTAATTAAGTCGCCAAGGGGGTCTGGAAAGTCACCAGATATAGTGACAAAGTCGCCAAGTTGGCAACACTGACCGGGAGGAATACGAGGAAATTTCTGGCCAATCACAGATTGAACGTGCAGTACCTAACATTTTACCGAGACACTTTTGAGCCAAGTTTATGCTTTTTTGTGCTGACTGCAGTAATTTGTCAAGATTTGGACCAGAATCAATCACAGTAATACTTAGAAAAAAACAAATGTATCAGTTATAATCTAAAATAAGTTACCTTTTAAAATTGGGTCTTGAATTAATATAGATTTTTATTCCAACAGAATAAGTCTCCAAATGTACAAAACAGTAGTTTTGGTATTCCACTGGTAAGACACCTACAGTGAATCTACTGTATGTTAAAAATCCTTTCTTTGCATGTCTCACTTTAACTGCTGAATGAGCACTTACCTCTCCTGTATCTTTTGATCTGAGTGCAGATTCCCCAGCTGGTACATGATGTCTTTTACTGCAGGCAGGAAAATGTCCCAACTGAATAAATACCTAAAAGAACTATTTGCGGGACCCTGCAAAGGGGTAAGTTGAGGTTTATATTGTGATATGAACTCATTACTGTGGCTATTGTATATTTCCTTTAGAATGAAGTTGCATGGAGTGCATACTTATCTAATTTCTTCAACTTCATAAAAATGCTGGCCATTGTGCTAAGACTCAAACGAAAGGCAAATTCAAGTCTACGCTAGTCAGAGGTTCATTCCAAAGGCATACCGTTACAATGTATCACCAAAACCATGATAAAAGGTGTGTCTGACAAGCTCCAGACTCTACTTCCCAGTACCCCCTTTGTTTTCTTTGAAAACTTGTTAATTAGACACATATTGTCTTGGTGGTTATTTTGCACATAACTAGAAGTGATTATTTTGTACCACTGCAATATTAATGTGCATTACCATTCCAATGAAGACATGGGGCCAGATTCAGAGTTGAGATAAGCACGCGCAAATGGGACTTACACTTACTCCCAAAATTTGTGATTCAGACATTTGACTTATCCGCTGTTTTAAGCGTCTCACCAGTATATGCGGCATTACGCGCGGGATGGAGATTTGATGAAAATGAGGCGTGTCTGTAAGTCGTGCAAGATACGCGTATTCAGAGTTTTTACTAAATATTTTTTTCCCGTGCAACTTGGATATTAGAATGAGTGCATGTTATTTCAACATTATATTGGTCATATTTTCCTTTGCATAGCTAACTTGCAATGATCAAAGAACTGTCATAAAAATAAAAATATGTAAAAGTAGGCTATGATTGACTGTCTGGTATATCATACTCGATCATATTCGCTTTGACAGAGAGACGATTTGTGTCTGCACAGCTTCTCCAAAACGATTAAGTTGAAGACGTCGCATATAGGCTATTGTGTTCAACCATCGCTTTATTAGGTAAATCGTTAAAAAAAGATTCCCCCCAGTAAATCCAACTATTTATTTGTTTACGTAATAATATTGTGTGAAACCACTGTCCAGCGATATATTTTTTTGATTGTGTGATCACTGATGGGTATATCCAAGTCGTCAATAGGAGCTATGATCATGTTATCAATGTGACGGATTCATACGTTCACTGCCTTCCCCGTCACGCAAGAGCAACTACGATGCACAAAGGTAGGATTTTACAAAGGAAAATGCGGTTATTAAAGGCAATGTATACCCCCACACACATTTTTTTAGTAGAAAGCTGGCAACTCAGGGGGCAGGTACAAGAAACAGGTCATTAGTATATCATGCCCTGTGCCACACACATTTTGAGAAACTCACCCGTGTAGCGCAGGGTAGAATACGGCGTATCGCGTTAATTCCGTGCAGGAGAGGCACTTAAGCGCATGATTTAAGTTGGTCATCTCTGAATTCACTTTTTAAACTGCTGTTCACTTGCAGAATGAATATGTGTGCAGTCTGTTTCTGGACGGTCCCAGGATAGCTACCTCAATGCGATCTTCCAAGAAAGGTAAAATAACACCCCCTGATGGTAGTTACAATATAGGGCATTTCACTTAATTCTGCACGTGCTTGATTTAGGCTTCTGTAATTGTGCAATAGTACATTCTATTTGCTTTCATGCCAGATGCACACTGCTAGGGGAATGGACATACTCTACTTAGTGGCCAATCATATTTTCTGTTGAAAAACCACGCCCAAATGCAATGACTTTAAGGATAATGTGTTTACGAGGATCCAATTAAATGTGATCAACTTGCCTGATCATATGTAATTTAATCAGTCAATTTAATCAGATGTTAATTTGTCAGGGTCAATGATGTGAACTTGCTTGCCTAAAGTTTAGAAGCTTTGAAATACAAACATACTTGATATTTATTTTTGCCTGTCCATTGCAGCTATAGTAGTCTAAGTGTTTTCAGTTTAGCGTTACTACAAGAATACATTAGCCGTGCACACTGCCTGGGATTCAAACTGGCAGCCTTCTAGGTACAACACCACAGTAGGCTATATTACAGAATCATAGAGCCGTACCCATGCACTTAAAAAACGAAATTCATTGCAAACTGCCATGATGCAAGCCCTGCTTCGGGGAAACCACTCTATCATTTAGGGGTTTTCATACAGCAGCAGAAGACCCTACTGCCCTTAGAAAGCATCTCTTGAGAGCGCTCTGTTAGTGGATTAGTGGATTAGCATTCTGATATCTGATCTCAGAGAAGACATTTCAGCCTTACAGGAAAAAAACATATTATACCATCATCCAGTGTGCAGGTTCACAAATCCAGCACAGACTTAATGAGGGCTATTACTATGGCCCACCCACCCCTCATAAAAATGCAGCCTAACACGTGTCCAAGGCCCATATTCATATCTTAGCATAGGAAAACAGTTCTGGGATCATTTTTAAAATTTATTTATTTATTTTGCTCATAATGGATAAGGTGACGGTGTGGACAAAGAGAACCTGATCCGTGAGCAGTATTCCTTCACTGAAGAGCTTTTATTATGCACACTGACACAAACTGTACATATAAATAAAAGAATGCCTACTTGCCAGAGCAGTGTTTGGTTTGGTATGGATGGTTATGACGCATACATTAAGGGATTTGTGACACATTGCAACCCTTCCCATGACCCATCATGCCCTGACTGTGCTGTGTGCTGCAGACTCTGCATCACGGACCAGCCCTCAGATCCAGCTCTGCATGTCCCACACGGACAATAAACTGTTGGTGCTGGTGAAGCATCTCAAGAATATTGTGAGTCCCTTTTATATCTGTTTTAATTTACCTTCCTTGGCACTCAAAGGTAGCATCAACTGTGCGAGAGCCTATAGCCCCTATTTCGCATGACTGCATTTTGATATGTTAACATTTAATAAAAAATCTAAAGCTGAGGCTGTCTGTCAGATTCAGTCCCAGAGGTTGCGGCTCACAGTTCTACTTAGCACATGGCTTTTATTCCCTATGGTTCCTGTCAGACGCTGCCTAGCGGCTCCTGCCCCGACACCTACGTGGTGACGCAACTGCATCCCGACCCACATAACCGCTCCAAGAAGAAGACCAAGGTTGTCCGCAACAATGAGAACCCTTCCTTCAACGAACTGGTACTGTACCACGGTCCCTCTCTAGTATTAACCAACCTTAAGACGGAGGGGAGCCCCCGACGGGCTTGGCACTGTGAGAAAGCAGCATGTCCCTGGGCCCAATCCTTTTATTGATGAATTGAGAGGCTGTACTGGGAGTGAATGTTAGGCCGAGACCCTGAGACTAATTTCTCCCGGCCCAGGACTGCCCCAGCAGGGGCTGGACGCCCTCCGCCTCAGAGCCTCCCCTTGTTTAATTATAAAGAGCATCGTTTCAAATGACTCTTTCATCAACAACCGCAAACACACTTTTAAAGCACTTTACTCCTTTGTGTAGCTAGGTCAGTCCCATGCGTTGTACGTAATTACAAAACATCAAATGGCAATTAGTGGCTTTAAACTCAATCTGCATCAGTCACAGCCAGCAGAAATATCGAACAGGGTCAGTAGGGTTAGTGCATCACCAGAATAACTTATTATGTTTAGTTGCTAACGAATGTTATACGTGTGCAGCACAAATTCCATTGTTACTATTGTTTTTGTGGTATTTTATTTGTCATAGAATGTGGAAGATTAGAACATCACAGCATGTACAATAATGACTGGTGTGTAATAACGTAATTCTGGGGTACATTCCTAGTGCCAGTGTTTTTATATGGAGGCCAAATTATTGTCTTCCAATGTTGCCTTGGAAACTGTAAATAACATGCAAGCCATAAATGGGTGGCAGTGTAGTATAATGGGTAAGGAACTGGGCTTGTAACCTTAAGGTTACAGGTTTGATTCCCAGGTAGGACACTGCCATTGTACCCTTGAGCAAGATACTTAACCCGCATTGCTTCAGTATATATCCAGTCGTATAAATGGATACTATGTAAAAAATGCTAAATGCTAAAAAAGCTGTGTAAGTCACTCTGGATAAGAGCTTTGGCTAAATGCCCGTAATGTAATGTTGCCTCAGAGTCTCATTCATTGAAATTCTGTAGAATGTTGTGTTAAGGATTTATTCTGGATTTTCATTTGACACTTGATGCTGAACACTGCATTGCATCACCACGGCCGTCTCCTCCTTTCGCTCACCCCTCAGATCGAGTACACCGATGTCCCTTCACTCCAGGGGCATGTTCTGGAGCTGACGGTGAAGAGCAAGAAGGTCTTCATTGCAGCTACCAACGTGCAGCTGAATGACGCGCGGATGGGGACAGAGGTGTGGTTTCCATTGGGGAAGTGCACCGTGTGACTGCGGGCCTAACCTGGACTGAGCCTTACTTCTGATATCGACTGGGACTTCTGTTTTCTGCCTGATCAAACTCCATTCTCAAAGACATTTGAAACATTGGTCAACTTGCGTTTTCCCTCTTTTACCACCAGAGGGAACTGCAGATTTTCGAATCTACTCTGTGTTGATTTTGGGAATTGTTGAAAAGGTTAAGGGAGAATGTTTACAGTACTCATCAGCAGTTAAATGTATATACACCATAGATGATAGGCAAAATATTTTAACATATCGTTTTCATATAAACAATATATAATGTGAAATACTCTCAGGTTGTGAAAGAAGAATATTAATACGTGATCATTATAAATAGCATCTCATGCCCTTACTGAAAAATGAACGCGGAAATAACCCAATAATACGCCGTCAAATGACAGCCTTAATTTAACGGGAACAGTGCCTGCATTTAATTCAAAAGTACTTAATGCGTTGGAAAGCCTGCAAACAAATATGCTAAGGAATTATAACTGTCAAGTTGGAATCAATCTGCAGTGCCAGTATGGAAGTTGACAGACAGCTACCTCTGCGAGAACGCGAACATGCACTGCGACGGCCTGCAGCAGCCTCCCTGTTTTCTACCCTGCTTTAGGCTTTTCTGTTCTCTGCTTGTGAAATGGAGGCTGGGTGAGTAGGTGTGTCCCGGGACAGCAGGTTGATGCCTGAGTGCTTGCTGTCCGTCTTTGCTGTCCCCCCCCCCGAGTCATCTATTACTGCGATTTACCACTGATGGATGAGTTTCTACAGTCTCTCATGCAAGCCTAATGCAGTGTAATTTTACATTGAGCCACTGACCTGTGAAATACCCTGTGAAACAGAAGTAATAAATGGGATTCCTTGATATACAGGCCCATAGTTCACAAACCCCTTTACACATCTTGTTAACTGAGATATTTAAAGCTATGTCTTTTAAGAGAAGCGTGCGAAGAATGTAATATTGCCGTATCATTCTCTCTTTGTATGTACAGACCTCTATTACTGCCTGAAAGAACATATCCCGTCTGCCAATCAAACAACAGCTGAGACTTTATGGTTGGAATTAGAATGGAGCAAATATGTATGTGAAGTGTGTTTCAGTTTATTTTCTGTTCAAAAAAGTTAATTTATAAGACCAATGTGGTTGTCTTTGTTTCCTGTTCCACACTGTGGAATCGCTCTCTGTGCAGAACCAGAGATCTATGTAGCTTTGATTTACATGGATGAGGATGAGGCTGGTGGTTTAGGAGTGCCACACAAAGATGAAGAGTGAGGCTGGATCCAGATCATGACCCTCCCGGGACAGAAGAGGCACCCACCGGTAACCTAGTGGGCAAAGAGACATTTACGGCCAATGGGATTACGACAACAGCACGTGTATACTGCACTGCGTGTATACTGCACTGCGCTGTTCTAATGAGTCAGTTTCAGTTTCATAACCTGTTTTCCTTGGTTCTTTTCTGCCCTTGTTTAGGATACACTATGAATATTACAGGCTGGTCTCATCACTGCAACGTGCTCCGTCTATTTGGGAGATCATGCGCTAGCACACGCAGCTTGCTGTCGTTCCTTTTTGCTCCATTGTCTGTGATGCACAGCTACTGCACCACATGACTGCACAACTGTGCAGGTACATCGCTGGTGCCAAACTAACCAAGGGTCGCTATTGGCGCCACGATGCAGGCAATATCCCCTCTCTGTTGATGCTATAGCTAATTATGAGTCACCCTGCTGGATGCCCAACCACAGTCAGCACTGGCATGGTGAGGATTTGAAAGTAACGGGCGCTACACTGGCTCTCTCTCACTCACCTTTCTTCATGCTGGTGAAGGGGAGGGTGTACTGGCCCATGAAGTCATTGGCAGGGCGGAGGCTGTGGTCCCTGACAGTGAAGCGGACCAGGGCCAGCTCGGGAACGCTGACGGTGAAGTTCATGGAGGCGTCCCACTTGGGATTGAGCGCTGTGTGGAAATACGTCAACAGTTTTTTTAATACCTTCACCTTGAGCTGCTTTGTGATGTCTTATCTTAAGTGGGTTTTGTGAATGGCTTTGAAGATGCTCTAGTGTAAGATTTGGCAGTGAGATGATTTCCCAGTGTAATCCATGGAGGAGAGCACCTTGTGTATGACAGCCATAAATCTGAGAAAGGCCCTCTAGAGCCAGAGTAAGAGCCCGATTGCCCCTTGGACTTCAGCTTTACGGCCAGATAATTATTTGTTGGGCTGTACTTTGGAACCCACAGCATGCCTACACTTTAACAAGAGAAGAGAGTTATTGGAGCCTGCTCTGCTCTCACAATCTGCTGCGGGACTTCAGCACACACTCTCTTTGACTCCACATAAAGCTCTCCTGTCAAATAGCTTTCACAAAATAAGACCACATCATGCATAGCTGGATTTATTCAAACTGGCGGCTCCTTCACTTCTGAAACCAACTATAAGAGAGCCATTATTAGAACAGAACTTTCAGATTCAGGTTCATTCTTGTATTTTACGAACAGGAAATGGGGAGTACAAAGAGACTAATATAGGCTGTGAACAAGAAATGGAAACAAAATGGTGTTCCAACAGTGAAGGGTTCTGGTGGATAAGTAATGGTGGTTGACACATTTTCTTGCCAAAGTTTGGGCACAGTGAGACCTTTAGAAGGCAAGGATAATATCCATTGTTATTTAATGGCAATGTTAAAGCATGTCCCTTCCCTCAGAGCAAGGTGTCAAGATGACATTGCCCCATCAACAAGTGATTGCCCAGTGGTTTGAGGAGCAATACTTACGTTATCCATATGCCAGGGCCTTGTCAGTAACCAGATATGAACCTATTTGAACATTTATGAGATATTTTTGAAAGGTACCTGAAACAGCCTTTCTCATTTAAACCAACTGAGCATGATTTGACTGATTTTCTTGTGAAAGAGTATTGTTGCATTCTTCCTGCAGAATTTCAGACACTGGTAGACTATGCCGCACCGCTGTGCACCCTATTAAACTCTTATAAAGTGGCTTTATGTCGGTAGATATATATATATATATACACTGCTCAAAGAAATGAAGGGAACACTTAATAAACACAGTATAACACCAAGTCAATTAAACTTCTGGGATATCGATCTGTCCAGCTAGGAAGCGTAAAGGATTGTGAATCATCTATGCCAACCCTGCCTGCGTTCCGTCGTGGCCTGAAAACACACCTTTTCAGACTCCACCTGGACTGATACATATCTAGGACCTCTCATGGTACCTGTTCTTGTTTAATTGTGTGTTGAAGTTTATAATATTTAGAATAGAATTGTAGTAGAGCTGATTTACCCAGTTTACTGTGAACTGCATTCAATGTTCATTACTGGGGATAGCTGCTACTTTATGGGAAGGATGTGCTTTCTTATATTTTCTGTAGTTACTTCGATGACGTTTCTGTATGCACTTACTGTACGTCGCTTTGGATAAAAGCGTCTGCTAAATGACTGTAATGTAATGTAATGAATCAATTTCACCTGCTTTGGTGCAAATGAAAGTGACAACAGATGGACAGGAGAGGCAACAGCAGGACAACCCCCAAAAAGTAAATGGTTTTGCAGGTGGTGGCCACATTTCTCTCCTTATCCTTCCTGACTGATTTTTCTCTAGTTTTGCATTTTGCTAGTGCCCTTGTCACTACTGGTAGCATGAGGCGGTACCTGCAGCCCATTCAGGTTGCACAGGTAGTCCAGCTTCTCCAGGATGGCACATCCATATGTGCCGTCGCAAGAAGGTTTGCTGTGTCTCCCAGCACAGTCTCAAGAGCGTGGAGGAGATACCGGGAGACGGGCCATTACACGAGGACAGCTGGACAGGGCCGTAGAAGGGCAACAACCCAGTGGCAAGACCGGTATCTGCTCCTTTGTGCGAGGAGGAACAGGAGGAGCACTGCCAGAGCCTTACAAAATGACCTCCAGCAGGCTACTCGTGTGCACGTTTTTGACCAAACTGTCAGAAACAGACTCCATGAGGGTGGCATGAGGGCCCGACGTCCTGTTGTGGGACCTGTGCTCACAGCCCAGCACTGTGCAGCTCGATTGGCATTTGCCAGAGAACACCAGAATTGGCAGGTTCGCCATTGGCGCCCCGTTCTCTTCACAGATGAGAGCAGGTTCACACTGAGCACATGTGACAGACGTGAAAAAGTCTGGAGACGCCGTGGCGAATGTTATGCTGCCTGCAACATCATCCAGCATGACCGGTTTGGTTTAATTGACTTGGTGTTATACTGTGATGATTGAGTGTTCCCTTAATTTTTTTGAGCAGTGTGTATATATATATATACATTTTTATATACATTTTTTACTATCTCTAAGTGACTTATTTACGGCCTGATTTACGAAGACCTTTATCGTGTGCAAAACCTTTTAGCACACGCAAAAACAATAACATGATAAATGATTGGTCATGGTATTTGTTTTGCACCAATCATTGGTTGTGTTATTAGTTTTGCGTGTGCTAAATGTTTTTGCACCCGCTAAACCTCTTAGTAAATCAGGCCCTTACTGCTTTGCTGAGGATTGACAAGGATTGCTGTGAATGATTGACAACCAAGCTGCAGGATAGGATTCTCTTGGTGGTGGTCACTGGGCCTTATTCCCATGATGTGGACCACACTCCCGGCTTAGATATTCATAAGAAAGCTCAGTTCAAGTGCAATTTGCCCCTGCTGAGTGCCTTCTCCCACACTTTCAGAGGAGGGGATTATAACTGTAAACACACAAGGGGCTTCCTCTGTCAGAACACACGCAGAAGCTTTTATATGCCACAGAAGCTCCATAGACTCAATTTTGTTGAGTTTTATTTTATCACTATTTAAATTAAAACTTTCCACTCTCTAAAAGTCTTTCACACCCCAATTATGTAGAAATGTCCTTCATTTCACAGGTGATGGGTGATTTGTTAAAAAAAGACAGGTATCATAATAAAAAGGGCATTATCTTTCTAGCTACCAATTGACATATTGCAGGATTCATATGGAAACACTGTACAATTAAGGTGAAGAACATACGAAAAGAAACTAAGGGATTTAATTCTGGTTGTCTGTTTATTGACAACCGACTACACACTATGATAATAAAATAAATAACACATCCCCCATAAAATGAAATGGAAAAGGCGGGTGGAGAGGGAAGGAGGAGGGATTGACAAATTGGAATGATGGAGAGAAGGAAAACATGGGAACAAGAAGATGAAATCAAACGTTATATGATCCCTTCAGCGGCTGAACCTGAGCTTGGATCTGCGTTTGGCGGTTAAGGGCTGCTACCTGCAGCAGTCTCTGATTTATTATAATTTATTCAGGGAGAGGAGCAATAAATAACACTTCCTACATCTCATTATAAAAACACAATGTACAGCACACTGGCATATTTGCTTCATAATCACAGAAACACTTCTTTAATAATGCCTTCGAGAGAGAGAGCGAGAGATAGACTGAGACAGAAATAGAGAGCTATCAATACAAAAGGCAAAAGCTTCCCTTCCCTTACAATACAGGAGATTAAAATTGCTTCTCCGTTACAAATGGCTCTCTGGGTATAACTGAACAATCAACTACAAAACCCAAAAGCACAATCTGGGAATAAAACAAGTGTGCCACACACACACAGAGTTTTTTTCCCCCCCCCTGATACGCAAGAGAGATTTTTTTTTTTTTTTAGTCATAGTCACAGCGAAGAAGCGCAAGGAGGCAAAGTCACCAGAGTCACCAAAAGAAAAAAAAAAGAAGGACTACAGGACAAAAAAAAAAAAAAAAAAGCACAAGCAACAGGTATATTATTAGCCATTATGGATGCTATGCTGCCCAACGCCAACTGAACCCTCACACCCTCCTCCTGTCCAGCACGCTCAGCTGGCCTGGAGGGGCCATGGGTGTGTGTGGTGTGCGCCCCTGCCTGCCCCTGCTGCCGCTGCATTGACTGGAGTTAGGAGTTAAAGCTATGCTGTCTTTAATATGCGTCCCCACTCCTCCCCACTCCCCCCCCCTGTTAAGCAGGAGGACAGATGTTCTCTCCTAACTTAATTAAAATTAACGCTGGCACGTGCTGCCACATGCTCTCACTGCTGATGGGGGGGGGGGGGGTGGGGGGGGGGGGGTGGGGGCACTTCTGTCTAAAATATTTTTTTCTCTCAATCACTGTATGCAAAATTTAATCAAGAGGTTCTCATACTTTGCTTTTGAAAATGGAAATAACAACTCTGAACAGAAAATGACAGGGAGGGAAAACATTTTGCAGTACAGGATATACGTTTTGCAGCACAACCAATTAAACTCTTGACTCATGGCGTTTGCACACAGTTTACGATTTGATTGTTATTGACAGAAGTACAGAGAATGCCCACAGGGACACACAACCAAGCCTAATGATAAACTAACAGTCTATTAATCTTCATTGAGAAGTGTCATGACGGCTGTTCAGGGGAGATCAAACCAAATCTTTATTCTCTCAAATTTCGTTTACACAGTGTTTATTGGGATTATACAACAGTGCAACTGCTTCATAAAGTATTTTTAAAAAATATGTGTAAAAAAGCAAACAGGGCCATCAGGTATGTCTTACACAACAACAAAAGGTAATTTTGGCAGAAGAACAAAGACTTCAAAAGGAGTCGTTCATCAATCAAAAACTGGATTTCTTGCTCTGAGACAGAGGCAGTTCCAGTGCCATACAGATCTATCACAGTGTTCTTTGTACCTGCTGTCCTCAATATGGGGCTGGCAGTGGCGTAACAGACAATGCCGAAGGTACAGACGCACTGGGACCGAGAGTTTGTACAGGCCCTAATGGGCTCCACCACAGTCCCACTAAGGCTCTTTTCTCCCTGCTAGCAAATCTGCAATTAACAATCCTCAAGTTATCCTGAAAACTTTTCAACTAGTTAAAACGTTAAACCTTTAAAATTCCAAACCTATACACGAGACACAACAGGGCAGGGCTTAACTAAACAACACTAAAATCAAAAGTGAATCAGTGAAAATGAACCACAGACAAATGGAAATGTAACACACGTGGTTGTAGTACAAAGGCGGCATACAATCAAACATAACCAACTCAAAATCAAAACTCATAGAGACTAATCAAAAAAAGAAAATGATAAACAACAATCTTTAATAGCCACCTAAGCAATTAAGGTCATATTCAGGGTGGATTGCAGGTGTTCTTACAGAAATATGCACTTTCTTATAACGTCATAAATTATTTTTAATTCACATGTCGCTAAAAGTAAGTGTAGCAAGTAAAAAAAAAACACACAAATATATATATTTTAATAATATTATTTTTAAATTATTTTGGTAACTGTCGCATCATTCTCAAAACTGAGCAACTTGATACCGGAGCGACTTTATTGATTGAGATTGCATCAATTGAGAATGACCGTGCAAGGAAGTTTTTAAGAAGATAATTGATTGTGGAGGGCACGGCACGGAGAGTAGGCTGAAATGAGTGAGTAGGCAAACATTTATTATATTCCTGGTGCATTTCATAAGTGCGCATGTAGCTATTGTCGGTTTGGATATCAGATGTGTTTAGTCCGTACGGAGTGGCCTGTGCTCCATAGCAGAGCTCCCATAATCTCGAATGATCTCTAATAATTCTTCCTCCAATGAATTACTAAATCAGACCAAGCCACTCGGACAACAGATCCTGTTGATTGGCTCATTAATCGTAGTCATTTGGTACATTAGTTTTTTAAAAATCCTTGTACTTAGGCTATCCTCTTAATGTTGATGTAATAATCTCCCAGAATGGACTGCATATTGCACTGAGCGGTAATTGGTTTTTAGTTTTGGGTTATGGTGGCTTCATCTAATGATTGTAGCTCAGTGATTCTCACACACTCACTCTTGTGCATCTCAGAATACTGTATGTGCATCTGTGCCTGTTCAATTAATAGGGCCTATACTCCAGCATGATAATATGGGTGCCTTTATGATGATGAGTATTAAATGGTGAGCCTCCACATGGCTGGAGAGCCAACAACAGTTTTACTGCCATAGCAACAAAGCGCTAATGTTGGGTGAAGCTGGGAAAATGATGGTCCGTTGCTGAATGAGAGAAACAATGATGGGTTGCAGCGTTGTGGAAGGAGCTCACACAAAATACAGATCACAGGTAGCATAATATTGGGGCTGTGAAGAGGGGTGTGGTAGCTTCAGGTTATGACTTTATGATATTTTCCCATCCAACTAAATGCCCAGCTGTATGCATTAGCCAAGGTTGTTAAAAGACATCAATGTTTTGTAGTACTCAAAATGGTGGGACCTTTAACCAGATCTGTACTTCATCTTAACGAATCAGCAAAGGCGTAATGTGTAAAATGCAACGAAGGCACTGAGCCCTGGGTAGGCGTGTCCCCTGCACAGAATCCATAATGTCCAGATTATTGTGAATTGTGCGGAAATGCCTGTGCTGTACCTGACGGCCCTGCACTCACAGTTGTGTTTGACGGGTTCGCACTGTATCCTACGGCAGTCGGACGGGACCCCGTTTACCTCCACGCGGACGTAGGGGTCGGTGGGTTTGCCAGCCTTCGAGATGGGGAGGTTAGACCCGCTTATCACCTGGAGCCAAACAAAACAGGAACACACACCTGTGTCAGTGAATTCCCAGCCATTCAGCCCCTGCCCCCACACTGGTTACATTGACATTTATTGTGGACAACCTTATACCTCAGCACATAGTGGGTTACCTGATATAAATTCACACTTTGCAATCAACCATGAATATCCATGAGGATGCAGTGCTGCCATTGAGTTTATAAGCACATAGGCAACCGATAAAAGCGTAACAGTCACACATTTTTCAACACTAGTATGTCACACAAGCGAAAAGGAGCTTAGCACACAGACACACACGCATGCGTACGCACACACACACACACACACACACTCACCTGCGACAGTCATCCAAACAGTTCCTCATGTATGTCACAGAAGTGAAAAGGAGCTCAGCACACACACACACACCCACATGCACACACTCTCACCTGCGACAGTCCCTCATGTGTGTCTAAACACGTGTCTAACATAATAACATCACCAGTATTCTACAGTTAACACCCATCTACCTGTATCAGCAATTTTTATCAAGAGGATTCATTTAGTAAGACTAGATATATTTAGCCATTTAACCATTTAGCCGCTTAGCCTACTGTGCCATAAAGTTGTAATTCTTGTTCTTGATAATGTACAGAAACCTTAAAGAAGAATTGGAACATTTCTTGCAACTTCAGGCGAAAGCGGCCACTATTTCTAATGCTACTCCAACACTGGATTCTATTTTTCTGTACTTGCTTTGTCTCCCTGAAGTAACAGCTACTCCTTCAATTTAATGCACATTTCACACTTAAATCTTTGTGTTTCTTTTCCCCAGCTGGGGAGGGGCAGAGATCCCGGCTATCTCTAATTCCATATACGAATTCTTGGGTGAAAATTGAGAATTAAGTACCATTTATAGTACATTGGTGAAATATCTCTACAGCTGATGCAGCTGTAAAATAGGTCCTATTTCTGATTTTGAATGCATGCCTCTCTGGATAGAAATTATTAGTATAGGACAGCAGACTGATGCACGTGTGTGAGGGTGGGGGTATTTATGTGTGTATGTGTGCATAATTTTGAGTGTGAATCGGCAGAGCACAATCCGGCAAAAAAAACGATGAAAAAGAGGGTAATTACAGACAGTATGGAGTCTGGCAGGCTTATCTGTAGTCGAGTGGAGCTGGCGTGACCTGTTCAAAGACAAACCTGCATGTATTATCTGGACAAGTACGAGCGCTGATGAAAATGCCTTGTTGAGTAAATCCCTTCAGAGGTGGAAAGCGGAGGGGAAAGGGGAAGGTGGACTAACTTTGCTGCGGCATTGCCTGATGGTTGCTGCGACATTGCCTGATGGTTGTGAGGATTCTGTCAGCTGAGTGACATTACTGCTGCAGTGCCCCGCGCGAGTTCTTAAGGCAGCAAGCTGTGTCAAGGTCACCACGCATCCCTGGTGCACGGTGGTTTCACTCGCTAATTAAGAGCGATTTCTACAACAGATCCCGGGGATGGCTGGAGCTGGGTGGGCGGTCTCTGAAATTTAGGGAATTACTGATTGAAAAGGTGAGACCCTGGCGTGGGAAACCTTCCAAACACAATCAGGGATGAATGAATTAGCCATTCGCAAAAACTGAATTTTATTTTAATAAAAGACCATCAGCAAGAACTCAACCCACTGCAATTGATAAATGTTATAGCCCCTGCCTGTTGGTCCCTGTAGCTGCCTTGCTGTCCTGTGGATGAATCAATGGGGTCATGTTGTGGGCGGGTAGATCAAGCCACACGATGGGGAGGGGGAGACCGCTGAGGGAATTTTGGTGCAGAAATGGTGCTTCTCCAGAAAAGTCATTGAAACATTGGGAACTCTTCAATGGATCATCGCCAGGTCAAAATATGAAAACATTTCCGTAACTGAAACATCACTGTATTTGGAGAATATACTATATGATTCATACTGATGTTTATTGAGAAAATAAATGATGAAACTGTAGTATCACAATATCATCGAGGGCAATGATAACTCAATGAGAACCACAGAGTCAACGAAAAATAATGTTGCACGGGCACGGCAGTTTACCTCAAGTGAACCTACAAAATGTCTTTCGACAGAAAGAAGGAAACGAGTGGCTAAACGGCCAATCTGCAAAAGGAACTGTACCCCTGTGGTGAATCTCACGGGGGAATAGCATGCTTTCCCACGCTTAGCAGGTCAGAGCCCCGGCTGTCTCTGGTTAGCGCACGCTCTTAAGCGCGTGTGCAGTGCAGCACACACGCACGTCTCAGGGGTCTGCGCGCGGTTCAAAGATGCAGCTTTTTCCCCTCTGAGAGATGAATAATATAACAACAAACAGCTATTTATATCTGACTAAAAACCATTCAGCGGGAGCGCTTCCAGGGACTTGCAGCAGTTCTCAGCGCGCCCTTCCTTCCAGTCGCTCGGGAACAAACCTCAGAAGATACAATGTGAACAATGGGATAGAGCAGAAAGGAGAGATGATTCAGTGATAACCCATGGAAAACAGGGTGAGCAGGGAATGCAAGAGATGTTGTATTTAGAAGCTCTGACCAAGACTGAGGGTCAATACCTCTATATTAACCTGTTTATATACAGGCTTAAAGTCTCGTGGCTTTCAACTGTTTTCCTACAGCAGAGTAACTACCTGTCATAATGTCACCTGGTCGCACAGAAACACCTCTTTAAAATCAACCCTATTTTCCTAAGAGATGACCCATCCAAGTACGAACCAAACTCAACACGTCTTGACTACTGACATTTTCTGTCCTTTTGGCACAACATATTCAGCCCACATGGACATAATCCCAACTGAACATCAATTTTATAGTCATTCTATACTCTTTGAAGCATTTCAGATGCATCATGGGCCTGTGCTGACTGCCTGACAGTGCATTGGTGGTGTGGCGAGGGAATGCACATGTAACCACGAGGCTATAGGTTCAGATCCCGAACAGTACTCTCACCTGATTCCGAAAATTTATATTAAAAAATATGTATGAAAATTTTAAGCAGTGGGCAATAAATAAATAAACAGACTAAACTAAGAACATCCCTACTAGGATATATGTCTTGAATAGCCTTGTGTCCCCAGTTTCTGGAAAGCTCAGGTGAGGCAGGTTTTTGTCCCCTCTTAAAGTGACTGGCAAACTCAGGGCTTAAATTTTGGAAGAGGATTCGGGCCTCTAAACCGAAATACAGCAAATGATGTCAGCAGAGTGGGATCACCCCGGAAAATGCAGAAATCTTATTTGATGCGGCCACAAGGTGGCAGAATTTCACACTTTCAAGCTTTTCTAAGGTGACAGTGTGAGAACAGGAGCAGACTTTTTGGGTGAGAATAATGCCGCGGCGAAAAACAAATTAGCGAACGTGATGTGTGGCGTGCAGCTGGGCTTTCCGTATGGTGTCTCCAGGGTGTGTTTTACATAACAGAGATCTGCTGGATTTGTATCATCATTACAGATAAAACCGAAACTAAAGCAGCTGGATGCAGTTAAAAGGATCTGTGTGACAAATGGGTCAGGTCAGGCTGCAAACTGCTCTTTAATGGATTGTGCTGGGGATCACACGCGTGTCACCTCATCTGTTATGCTTAGCGTTGAGTCCGGCAGCTCCTCAATCACTCACCCTAAAGAATAGAGGACTTATCATTTGTTTTTATTATTATTATTAAAGGCAACTTGTACATGAATATTCAAGATTAAGTGCCTTGCTGAAGGGTACAACAGCACCGCCAAATCTAGGAGTTGAACAGCAAGCATGGGGTTAGAAGCCCGGTTTCTTGGCAACAGGGATATACTGACTCTTATCTGCTAGCATTACTCCTGCAGGATAGACACATATCAGTCTTACACCCCTTCCCCCGTTGCCCATTGTTTTTATTAAATACATTCATTACATAATGATAACAGACTACACCTGCAAAAGGATGATAGTGTAATTACAAGGGTTAACAAACCTAAAAAACAAATGTGTATTTATGTGTATTTTTAATTTAAGAATGCTGTGAACAATACCTGAGCAGAGGCAGCTGGAGATTGTCTTTATAGATCGCTAAATCTTCTCACATTTTATTTCTTGAATATTTGTGTCAGGTTGGATTCTCTGTGCTGATAATCCCCCCCACACCCCACACCCCACAAAGGCTTCTTTGCTTTAGGACGAACCCACCGGAAGAATCGGCGAAGTGAAAACCGCCATTGATATTGGGCTCGTTCGCGGTTGCGTCGGAGGAGAGCCTGCACGCACACGGGGATCGCGGGGATGCCAGCTCACGGCCCGGTGGCTCTACAGTGTGGGTCGGGGTGATGGACAGGAGAGGATGATTAATCTCTTCCACACCGACAGGTAGATCCAGTGTGCTTTCCTTATTTGCCCCGTACAGTAGGAACCTGACAGTCGCGTACGCCGGGCCCCTTCTTGACCGAGGTGTAAAGTTTATGGCGTGCGACGAAGGCTGTGTCATTTGGCGATGCTGGATTGCATGACTTTCCCCTGACGCCTTTGGTTTCGGGTGCATTCCCATCTTGGAAGGACGTTCTCCCTACTTCTCGTTCCCCGCCCTCAAACATGATTCCCTCCTTTTCTGCGCTGTATGACATGAATAATGAACAGGTGGATAATGGGAAATTCCTATGGATTTAAGCGGTGGAGCAAATGAGGTGACCTGCCATGATGTAGAGAAAAAGAGAGCACTGATGCACTCGAAGTCACATTTAAAGGTATTACCTGGGCACAGGTCAGCCATCATGCTTTAAAGATGGCACTAAAGCATAGCGTAAGAAGCATTTTTCTTCACAAAGCTGAACTGTACAATATTAAAGATGTTTTTGAGTCGTGTAGGGGCTTTTAGGTAACTTTAAATTACCTTAGGATGTGTGTGTGTGTGTGTGTGTGTAGGAGGGAGGGAGAGGGGATTTGGTGACAGGAATTTGGTGACTTGGTTGGGACAGGAAACGGGGGGGAAACGTCAAAGATGATGATGTTGTCTTGCCCAGTTAGCACAAAAAAATTATTACCCAAAGAGTAATGGGAGGGTGAGATGTAATCAGTCCAAAGTGAGTTATTAGGAGCTGTCAAACATTATGAATCCGCATTGAAGCAATTATGGCGTTTGTCAGCGGAGTGTTTTTTCCCCCCATGTATTCTCACAAGTTTATCAATCGTTATTTCTCGTCCCATTGCTACGATTTCCACATTTAATTTGGGACAGTGCAGACTAGTATGCCTTTTCCTCTGAAACACATCCTGTCGCCATGGCACTGTGTCTTCCCCTCTGCTATCCACCAGCTGAGCTGCGCAGTCATGGCATCAGAGGAAGATAATTAATGCACAGCTGCTAATGGCTGACTGCAGGTGCCTGAATGGCTAGACACTCTTGCACAGTGAGAAGGGGCATGCTGTCCCAAGTAAACCCTCTCTCCCTGTGCAATACTACAGCCAGTTATCCAGTTATTTACCTGGTGACATCAACAGAATCGACAGATTTTAAACCCAAGGTCCCAGCAATTCACAGAGAGAATATTCAACTGTAGTACTTGACCATGACAGAAATATCCTTCTTCACATGCTGACTTTGTTGTCACTAACGAGGCATGCACACACACAGAACACCTCCCACACACACATACACGAGCATACAGCACACACCCCTCCCACACACACATACACGAGCATACAGCACACACCCCTCCCACACACACATACACGAGCATACAGCACACACCCCTCCCACACACACATACACGAGCATACAGCACACACCCCTCCCATACACACATACACGAGCATACAGCACACACCCCTCCCACACACACACATACATGAGCATACAGCACACACCCCTCCAACACACACATACACGAGCATACAGCACACACCCCTCCCACACACACATACACGAGCATACAGCACACACCCCTCCCACACACACATACACGAGCATACAGCACACACCCCTCCCACACACACATACACGAGCATACAGCACACACCCCTCCCACACACACATACACGAGCATACAGCACACACCCCTCCCACACGCACATACACGAGCATACAGCACACACCCCTCCCACACACACATACACGAGCATACAGCACACACCCCTCCCACACGCACATACACGAGCATACAGCACACACCCCTCCCACACACACATACACGAGCATACAGCACACACCCCTCCCATACACACATACACGAGCATACAGCACACACCCCTCCCACACACACATACACGAGCATACAGCACACACCCCTCCCACACACACATGCACGAGCATACAGCACACACCCCTCCCACACACACATACACGAGCATACAGCACACACCCCTCCCACACACACATACACGAGCATACAGCACACACCCCTCCCACACACACATACACGAGCATACAGCACACACCCCTCCCACACACACATACACGAGCATACAGCACACACCCCTCCCACACACACATACACGAGCATACAGCACACACCCCTCCAAAACACAGATACACGAGCATACAGCACACACCCCTCCCACACACACATACACGAGCATACAGCACACACCCCTCCCACACACACATACACGAGCATACAGGACACACCCCTCCCACACACACATACACGAGCATACAGCACACACCCCTCCCACACACACATACACGAGCATACAGCACACACCCCTCCCACACACACATACACGAGCATACAGCACACACCCCTCCCACACACACATACACGAGCATACAGCACACACCCCTCCCACACACACATACACGAGCATACAGCACACACCCCTCTCACACACACATACACGAGCATACAGCACACACGCCTCCCACACACACATACACGAGCATACAGCACACACCCCTCCCACACACACATACACGAGCATACAGCACACACCCCTCCCACACACACATACACGAGCATACAGCACACACCCCTCCCACACACACATACACGAGCATACAGCACACACCCCTCCCACACACACATACACGAGCATACAGCACACACCCCTCCCACACACACATACACGAGCATACAGCACACACCCCTCCCACACACACATACACGAGCATACAGCACACACCCCTCCCACACACACATACACGAGCATACAGCACACACCCCTCCCACACACACATACACGAGCATACAGCACACACCCCTCCAACACACAGATACACGAGCATACAGCACACACCCCTCCCACACACACATACACGAGCATACAGTACACACCCCTCCAAAACACATATACTCGAGAATACAGCACACACCCCTCCCACACACACATACACGAGCATACAGCACACACCCCTCCAACACACAGATACACGAGCATACAGCACACACCCCTCCCACACACACATACACGAGCATACAGCACACACCCCTCCAAAACACAGATACACGAGCATACAGCACACACCCCTCCCACACACACATACACGAGCATACAGCACACACCCCTCCCACACACACATACACGAGCATACAGCACACACCCCTCCCACACACACATACACGAGCATACAGCACACACCCCTCCCACACACACATACACGAGCATACAGCACACACCCCTCCCACACACACATACACGAGCATACAGCACACACCCCTCCCACACACACATACACGAGCATACAGCACACACCCCTCCCACACACACATACACGAGCATACAGCACACACCCCTCCAACACACAGATACACGAGCATACAGCACACACCCCTCCCACACACACATACACGAGCATACAGTACACACCCCTCCAAAACACAGATACACGAGCATACAGCACACACCCCTCTCACACACACATACACGAGCATACAGTACACACCCCTCCCACACACACATACACGAGCATACAGCACACACCCCTCCAAAACACAGATACACGAGCATACAGCACACACCCCTCTCACACACACATACACGAGCATACAGTACACACCCCTCCCACACACACATACACGAGCATACAGCACACACCCCTCCAAAACACAGATACACGAGCATACAGCACACACCCCTCCCACACACACATACACGAGCATACAGTACACACCCCTCCAAAACACAAATACACGAGCATACAGCACACACCCCTCTCACACACATACACGAGCATACAGTACACACCCCTCCCACACACACATACACGAGCATACAGCACACACCCCTCCAAAACACAGATACACGAGCATACAGCACACACCCCTCCCACACACACATACACGAGCATACAGCACACACCCCTCCCACACACACATACACGAGCATACAGCACACACCCCTCCCACACGCACATACACGAGCATACAGCACACACCCCTCCCACACACACATACATGAGCATACAGCACACACCCCTCCCACACACACATACACGAGCATACAGCACACACCCCTCCCGTACACACATACACGAGCATACAGCACACACCCCTCCCACACACACATACACGAGCATACAGCACACACCCCTCCCACACACACATACACGAGCATACAGCACACACCCCTCCCACACACACATACACGAGCATACAGCACACACCCCTCCAAAACACAGATACACGAGCATACAGCACACACCCCTCCCACACACACATACACGAGCATACAGTACACACCCCTCCCACACACACATACACGAGCATACAGCACACACCCCTCCCACACACACATACACGAGCATACAGCACACACCCCTCACACACACACATACACGAGCATACAGCACACACCCCTCCCACACACACATACACGAGCATACAGCACACACCCCTCCAAAACACAGATACACGAGCATACAGCACACACCCCTCTCACACACACATACACGAGCATACAGTACACACCCCTCCCACACACACATACACGAGCATACAGCACACACCCCTCCAAAACACAGATACACGAGCATACAGCACACACCTCTCGAACACACACATACACGAGCATACAGCACACACCCCTCCCACACACACATACACGAGCATACAGCACACACCCCTCCAAAACACAGATACACGAGCATACAGCACACACCCCTCCCACACACACATACACGAGCATACAGCACACACCCCTCCCACACACACATACACGAGCATACAGCACACACCCCTCCCACACACACATACACGAGCATACAGCACACACCCCTCCCACACACACATACATGAGCATACAGCACACACCCTCTCACACACACATACACGAGCATACAGCACACACCCCTCCAAAACACAGATACACGAGCATACAGCACACACCCCTCCCACACACACATACACGAGCATACAGCACACACCCCTCCCACACACACATACACGAGCATACAGCACACACGCCTCCCACACACACATACACGAGCATACAGCACACACCCCTCCCACACACACATACACGAGCATACAGCACACACCCCTCCCACACACACATACACGAGCATACAGCACACACCCCTCCCACACACACATACACAAGCATACAGCACACACCCCTCCCACACACACATACACGAGCATACAGCACACACCCCTCCCACACACACATACACGAGCATACAGCACACACCCCTCCCACACACACATACACGAGCATACAGCACACACCCCTCCCACACACACATACACGAGCATACAGCACACACCCCTCCCACACACACATACACGAGCATACAGCACACACCCCTCCCATACACACATACACGAGCATACAGCACACACCCCTCCCACACACACATACACGAGCATACAGCACACACCCCTCCCACACACACATACACGAGCATACAGCACACACCCCTCCCATACACACATACACGAGCATACAGCACACACCCCTCCCACACACACATACACGAGCATACAGCACACACCCCTCCCACACACACATACACGAGCATACAGCACACACGCCTCCCACACACACATACACGAGCATACAGCACACACTCCTCCCACACACACATACACGAGCATACAGCACACACCCCTCCCACACACACATACACGAGCATACAGCACACACCCCTCCCACACACACATACACGAGCATACAGCACACACCCCTCCCACACACACATACACGAGCATACAGCACACACCCCTCCCACACACAGATACACAGCATACACCTCACACGCAGGGGCGCCGCTAGGGGGGGGTAAGTTAGGACGATTCTAAGGGCCCAGCACGGACAGGGGCCCTAGAGTAGAGAACACAATTTTTTTTAGTTAATGTAGCCGACTTCAAATTATAATTCTATGTATTAAAAAAAGTCACAAAAGAAACAAACTGGAGTTTTGTTTCTCTATGTTTGACAAAATGAAGCCTTATTTTACCCCTCTCTTTATTCATTGCATGGTTCAGTCCAGAGCGTGCGAGCCGCCTAGAATCGTAGATGAACGTTCGCGCAAATATCGTCAAAATGTCGTCAAATGCAAAGCCAAAGTCAGGGTCTCAAAAGAGAAAATAAAAAGGAAAGAAAGAGGAGTGTGACAAAAAAGGGCGACAGCTAGTCACAACGTTTTTTAAACGTATTTCAACCCACCTCCCAGTTGAAGGAGAAGCAGGTGAACTGAGCAGTAGGGGTTTGGCGTCAACAAACATATTTTTAATATTTTAATGTATGCTGCATTCAGGGTGCGAATTACACTGACTTGCAGGGGGGTCTCCTATTTTTCAGCAAAGGCCCACAGATAAGGTGACCACTGACCAAGGGGGGGGGGGTTTGACTCGCGATTCTAATAGTTGACGGGGGGGGTACGAGCGCGAGGATTCCGCGGAAAAATAAGAAATAGATAGAAAATAGAAAAATAACCCCGTAATTCGCATCCTGGCTGCATTACCATGCAAGCATTGAATACAACTTTGGCTAATATTTATATTTAGTTAATAGTTCTTCCAGTAATTGCAATAACATTGACCACTGGCACGTTAAAATAAGTAATAAATTAATTAAGTAATAAATAACATTTAAGATAGCTAATCTGGTGTATTACTATCTTAATACTATGATAGGACATATTATGAATTATGTACTTTATGGATACTCCATGCTAGGGCCCTCTTCAAGCAAGGCAGTCAGAGAGGAGAGCAGAGGTAAAGGGGCAGAAGAAGAAGAGCAAGAAAAGGCAAAGGACAAAGACAGCAGCACAGATGAGGAGGAGGAGGAAGCAGCTATGGACAGTCAATGCCAGGGACAAAGTGAGGCTCAGATACAGGATATCAATATCAATGCAATATTTTCGGCCACTTTCCCCTCTGACTGTAGCTCTCTTGCACTCCTGAATGCAATCTATAAAATGGAACTCCAGAGCATTTTTGGAGAGGTTTGCATTGCCCTTAGGATTTTCTGCACTCTCCCAGTTACCGTTGCCGGTGGAGAAAGGGTATTCAGCAAACTGAAACTGATCAAGAGCTATCTGAGATCAACAATGTCTCAAGAGAGGTTGAACAATCTTGCAATATTGTCAATTGAAAGCAAGTTGGCTTTATCACTAGATTTCAAGGATCTTATTAAAGATTTTGCTACCAAGAAGGCCCGGCGTTTAGCTTTGATTTGATCTGATTTGATTTTATTAAACAAAACTTCATTTAAAACATATATGCGTACATCATATACATTAAAAACACAGATTGTCAGGGAATTAAACTCGTTAAAGTCCTTAAAAAAGAAACTTATTTCCATCGAGGTCCCTGTTGTCAGACATACAACACCACATCGAAATTATATTTTTACTTTTTGTGTGATTTATACTTTTATAATTGGGTTCAAATCTTCATTTAATTTATACTTTTGTCCTTGTGTTGTTCTAATCTTGATTTTAAGTTAAAGAATGTTGAGATTTCTTTTGCTGGATTGTTGATTCCTGTATTAACTGTAAATTTCAATTAAATTTACAAAAGATGGCCATCATTGGATTTCTTGCAGTGCATCAATAGTTCATCAACTTCAACTGGGTTTTCTAGGTTGATGGGTGGTTTAGGTGTGTGGGGGGGCCCAAAATTATATTCTGTCATGGGGCCCAGAATCTCTAGCGGCGCCCCTGCTCACACGCATACAAACTCCCACATATGCAAATCTAATCACTTTCTGACCAAATACATGTTTTCTCACCCTACAGCAAGAATCATGTGAATCAATGTGTCTGCAGCCAGAACTGGTTTGCTTTTGCAATTAAATGTGGCATGCTCTACAGTGTAATATATGGTATTTTTAATAAAGCATACCCCAGTGTACCATAATAAATCAGGGCTGCAGGGAGTTAATATTAATTCCACACTCCATGATGGCATGAGCATGTGATCTCCGCACACCTCCAAACACATCAATTCAGTATGTACAGCAGGGTATCACAGTCAGTGCCTGTCATATCTCCTAAAATCCATCATCTACCTGATCAACCAATGCTTTCACAGTGACATATTCATATGTGGATATAACCAAACATGCACTATAATAACATACTGTGACTCAAACTATGTGGAATTTAAAAAAATATATACTAAGTATTTGATCCCTTTTTTGCATTGTTAAAAATGACAATATACCACAAAACTATGCACAGTTTTACACAGTAACCAAGATAGATTCATGCTACCTTACTAACATTGTGTGTACAATAAAGTGATTGCACTATAGAGCACAAATAGAAAGTTGAGTTTTCATATGGGTCTTTACAACAGCTGCCACAACCTACTACTGGGCCCACAATTTGGGAACTGTTGGCTAGAATTAAATGCTGTATGTCTCCTGCCACTGGTAGGTTACAAATGCTACAATATGTAGGCATGGTACCTTCATCAGGACCTGAACAGGCTTCAGGTCAGGTGGGGGGGAGCTGGGGTCAAAGATCGCCTCGTGACACCTCAAGAAGTGCGGCTTCAAGATGTACCCACACCCCCCGTTGTCCCGGAAACGGGCGTTGTTCAAATCCATTGGCAAATCCAGGGACTGGAAGTTCAAAGCCACTGCAGAGACAAGCATCCAGACATCAGGTCCTGGCTTTCAGGCTTTCAGTCTGCCTGTACTCTAACCTTGGCCAAGTTTACGAACGTTTAATCCTGTAGTGGGGCTACCGCCGTTTAGAGATCTCTTTCATTTAGAGCACTATTTATTCAGAAGCCTAAGACTAATGTAACGTGAGGTTTTAAAATATATATATTTTAACAATGGAGAAAATAATCGGATGGTTTTTTAATGAATAATTAAATGTTGCAGGTGACACGACCATGCGTTTTTTTCCAAAGTGTATTATTAAAATGAAAATGGAATGAAGCGGTTTTTTTTGCATTACTTTTGCTTATGTTTTTTTTTGTTTTTTGTTTGAGTGGTGTGAAAAAAAGTAAAGTTTTTCTATGGGGTGCCAAATGTAACGTTTTTCCTGTGTTTTTTTTCTCAGATTTAGCATAAATGTGGCATTTTCGTGAAGATTTATGCTAAATATTTGTTTTTTTCCCCAAGATTTAACTGACATGCTAATTAAACCTTTTAGTTCATATTTTCAGATTTAATTGATAAATCTCAAATAATTATGTCAAAATTAACCATGTGTGATAACACATAAGCAGGCGAACCCCTTGCTAGCCAGACACTTACGACTATATTAACCAGTCTTGTCAGACTGCTGGCCCCCAGTTTGTCAAAGTCAATTTGCTTCCTATCTCAATTAACGTTAGTTAGTGACCTAAGACAAGTGCTAACAGTAGTTTTAATGTTTTGAGTTTGTTTCAAGAATCCTGCTATTTTATGACATTGCCAACAGACAGGTTAGCGAGCTAGCTCACTAACCATCTATTGAATCAAGCTGCCAGTTTGTTATTTGGCTTGGCTGGCTGTCAATATTCAACTTCACCATAAAAATGAATCAGTCAAGGAAACGCCAATATGCCCAAAACGTAGCCTATACTATCTAGTTAGTTCGCTGGACATCTTACATGATTATAACAGATACTATCTGTGTGTAGGATATGTAAATAATGTGTGTGAAACAGGAATTAATATAGGAATTAATATATGTAACGTCAAGTTTCACATTTTGCTAGAAGAGCCTCAATCACTAAAAGCCAGGAAGGGGCGGGGCTAATTAGTATATAAAAAAAATTTTTTTAACTAAAGATTTATATTTAGCTAAATGTTGAATTTACAAACGCACGATTTAAGATATAAGCTAAATGTTTCATTTGTAACAAAAAAATTAATATATAAATAAATATTTATTTTTTGCTAAATATTTAACTGTTAAACACAAATTTGTGGTAAAAAATAAATATATAAATTAAATCTTAAATCTTGCTTTTGGAAAACGTAAGATTTAAGATTTAAGCTAAATCTTATTTTTTTAAATAAATATTTATTTTTGAAACCAAGATTTGAGATTTTAATTAAATATTTATATTTGACTAAATATTTGTTTCTCAAACATTTGTTTCTGAAAATACAAACTAAAAGGTTTATTTAACATGTCAGTTAAATCTTGGAAAAAAAAACTCAAAAATTTCTTCAGGAAAATTTATGCTAAATCTGAGAAAAAAACAGAAAAAAACATGTTGTGTTTTACTTTACATTTGGCACCCCACATTTTTCGCTGTACATATGGTATCGTAATCATCATTGTGTATTTTGAGGTTATAAAAAAAGTGATTCTCTATTAACTGTGAGTGTTTATGGAACTGAAGAATGAGTGTGGAAATCTCTTAGGATGTTATAGAATCCAATTTTACCGCGTGGGAACTGCTACGGCTTTCCCTCTGAACGCTCTGAAAGGCTTCATCTTCGCTCGAGCGTGAACACACTCTCATTTAATATTGGTGAAGATATGCTATCTGAAGCATGGGATTGTAGTATCTACAGACTTGCAGATGCAGCATTAAAGTCTGCTGCTGAGTGCAGCTGTGGTCTGCAGTGTTTCAGCTTGCCTGTTTTAGTATCCACTCTCTTTACTTAGGTTTGCAGGTTTTCCGTTTCTAATGTCATGTACTTAATTTTACTCACCTGTCTGTAGTCTCAATTATCCTGTCTTTAGTCTTTATTGGCATATCTTTAGTCTCAATTCTCCTGTCTTTAGTCGCTATTCACATGTCTTTAGTCTCAATTCTCCTGTCTTTAGTCTCTATTCACATATCTTTAGTCTCAATTCTCCTGTTTTTAGTCTCTATTCGCATGTTTTTAGTCTTGATTCTCCTGTTTTTAGTCTCTATTCACATGTCTGTAGTCTCGATTCTCCTGTCTTTAGTCTCTATTTGCATGTCTTTAGTCTCGATTTTTCTGTTTTTAGTCTCTATTCACATGTCTTTAGTCTCGATTTTCCTGCCTTTAGTCTCTATTCACATGTCTTTAGTCTCGATTTTCCTGTCTTTAGTCTCTATTCACATGTCTTTAGTCTCGATTTTCCTGTCTTTAGTCTCTATTTACATGTCTGTAGGCTCGATTAGCCTGTCTTTAGTCTCTATTCGCATGTCTTTAGTCTTGATTCTCCTGTCTGTAGTCTCGATTTTCCTGTTTTTAGTCTCTATTCGCATGTCTTTATTCTCAATTCTCCTGTTTTTAGTCTCTTTTCACATGTCTGTAGGTTTGATTCTCTTGTAATTTGTCTCTATTTGCATGTCTTTAGTCTCTATCCACATGTCTGTCGTCTCGATTCTTCTGTCTTTAGTCTTCTGTTTTGTTCCCAGTTTCTAATCACTCACAGTCCTGTATTTAGGACTCTCCTGAGTTCAGTACCCAGTTTCTATTTTTTAGTGTAGGGGAGGGGAACCTCATCCAAACAGGGTAGGTGTGGGTGAGGGTTTTTGTTTTAGCCCAGCACTAAGACACCTGATTCTCCTTACCAAGGTCTTGATTGAAGACCATGATTAGTTAATGAGTAGAATCAGGTGTCTTAGTGCTGGGCTAAATCAAAAACCTGCACCCACACCGGCCTTTTTCGAATGAGGCTCCCCACCCCTGCTTAGGTGTCCTGCCTTCAGACTTTGTTGTTCTCTGTCTTTAGTCTCCATCTCTCATGTCTGAAGTCTTCAGCCACCTGTCTTATGTCTACCATCTCCGTTCACTTGTCTTAGTCTCCAGTGGTGTTTGGTTTGCTTTGTCACTATGCGGTGCTGCTCAGCTGGGAGACACATGACCAGTGCGGCAGAGGAGATCAGTGATAGATATCCCGCTTCCCTTCCCATAATGCCCTGGGGGCCTCTGCTGTGTTTTTCAGTGCCAATAATGACTCACTTGGCTGGCTACTACAGTACATCAGAGCTAATGCACAAGGGATGTGGTCCAAACAGGCCCATGCTGAAGTACACAAATATACACAACCTTAACATCTGAGAGCAGTCCGAGAGTACACATATCAGTGACTGCATTTTGTGTGTATTCAGTTGTCACGACACACAGAAAGAATCCCCAACGGTGATTGATGACACGGGAATGTGTGGGGACCTAACAATAGACCCCTTACATTACAAAAACACCCTGCCCGAGTCTCACATTCTGGCTGGCCAGCAGACAAACTATCCCTCAGGAGAACACAGCTCCCTTGTGGGTTAGTCACAGGGTGCCCAATGATGTCAGGCTGCCTGCACTTGTCTTGTACGCCCCCCCCCCCCCCCACTGCAAAATGATTTAATTCTAGAATGTATTTTTGCCATTGATTGCGAAAAGAAAGAAGACAAAGTACACGTGCAAGGGGCGAAACCTCCCAGCAAGCAGTAAGCCTCTAAACGGGTGCTTTCATTTTCAACATATTCTTATTGGCCCCCAGCTGTTCTATTATGTAGAAGGTTGACGTTCAATATGTTGTTTATGTTGCAATTCTACAACTAATTTCTTGTTAAAAAAACTTAGATTTAACTACTAACTATTGAAGTATTGAATAGCTGTCATGCTCTTAAAATGGCACTGTTCGAAATTATCGGCGCACTGCAACTATTTTATACAATGAAAAAAAAAGTCATTGGCAAAGGTGATAAAGAATGTCAGTGATGGCTTGAGTGTTCCATTATCACTGCTAGGCCCAGTCATGTAATTTCTGTATTCTAAACAATGCATCCAAATTCAAATTTCTTATCATTGGAAGCTCGCAACTGAGGCAATCTGTGTAAACTGGATGATAAAAAAATTATCAAGTCTACCCTAGCCATAGTATCACTCATGAAGATGATATAATTTTAAGGACATGTTCTTTAATTAATGAGTAGGCTGAGAACTGTTCAAAGCTGATATTTAAATAGACAATTACATGCCTCTTGCTCCTGCATTGACACGGTTAGCTGAATGGCTATCAATTCTGAAACGTTTGCATTTTCAGTGTGAGTACCAGAAGTACAACTTGCTGAATAAGCTTTGAGCCAAGTGTCTTGGAAAAAAAAAAAAAACTATGAGGTCGCATTTACACAGTGCCATTTACTGATATTAATCATTGACCTTCCTGCGTGCTGTTTTTTCTTTGGCTCAGAGTTGTCAGAAGCGCTGCTTCCAGACGGCATGCGGGCAGTGAAGCGTGGAGAGGAGCTCTGCTCAGTCATCAGCGGGGAGCAGCAAACACACAGGGAATTTTGGCTCGGATTTTAGTTTTGAGGAGCGTAATGGATGCAGTGCCTGACTAGTCTATGTGCACAGACAGCGCAGGACCAGATATCTGTCATTCTGTGCAAATGAAGTCTGCCTTAAGTAAGGCCTTGCAATGCTTTAATACTGGGCACTGTGTTTTTCATATCACATATTTCTGCCTGTATTAGACAAATTCTTTTGATATTTCACCTGATAATATAAAATAAAGTGTAAGGAAATAATAGTTTTACAACCTGAAATATTACAGCATAGGTAGCCAAACTGCCTTTAATCTCCAGACCATATCAAGAACTTGTGGTTTGAATTGAAGAGGCCAGTCCACAAGCGCAGAAGAGAAGGATCTTGAACGTTTCTGTACTTGGAATGGTCAAATATCCCCCCAACCAGTCTCAGAAAGCAATAATACGACCAGTCAATAGTGCTATCATTGCAAAATAAAAATACACAAAGTACTGCAAACAGGGGTGTGAATAATTGTGACACCTATCCTTTTGAAGAAAAAAAGAAAAACTTAAGCATTACCTAAACATTAATTAAGCAAAATCTCTTTCTCTGAGCAATTGTATTACTATAAAATCATATCATTTTCCAATTTTATTACGGAAACAATATAGCTCATTACTGGTATTGTGTATTATCTGTTATTTTATACAGCCCTCTTAGCGCCTCTCTATTAAGGGTATGAATAGTGAGAATGAACATGCCTACCCAGTTGAGAGCCCATGTTCCAGAACTCCTGAGGGTTATAGTTGGACGACCGTGTGCGAGACCCAGCGGGATAAATCCTACTGATAAATCTTGTGTTGTGGAGGATGAACTCAGGACCTAAGGACAAACAAACAGCTCATTACTAAAGGGTGCCAAATGTGACATAAATAGCATTTTACCGTGGGCTCTCTCCCAACATTTAAGTTTTTTCCTACATTGATTGCAAAAATGTCACTTTTTCTGAGATGACAGGCGTAAATATTAAACATGGCAAAAGTTGTGTGTGTGTGTGTGTGTGTGTGTATGTATATATATTTATTTTAATTAAAAAAAAAATATATTGCTCTTTGGAATCATGTCCCCCTTGTTTCTCCTGCAATATACATTGAATCCATCATGCTATATGAGCATTGCAATATACATTGAATCCATCATGCTATATGAGCATTGCAATATACATTGAATCCATCATGCTATATGAGTATTTCAATATACATTGAATCCATCATGCTATATGAGCATTTCAATATACATTGAATCCATCATGCTATATGAGCATTTCAATATACATTGAATCCATCATGCTATATGAGCATTTCAATATACATTGAATCCATCATGCTATATGAGCATTGCAATATACATTGAATCCATCATGCTATATGAGCATTGCAATATACATTGAATCCAGCATGCTATATATTGCAAGTTGCTCCAGATAAAAAAGTCTTGCAAATTGTGCCTAATTGTTGGACATTTATGAAGATTAACATTAAGATTGAAAAAGGGGAAAAATTGTAGCTGTGAACACATTATTTACACCTCAACTGAACCTCTTTTTAAGGAGACTTAGAATGAGTTTTTAGTGGCCGCTGTTTATTTGTCTGTAAAATAATTTTTCCATCAGCACCAATTTCTCAGCCTGTGTTTTTCCTTTTTCTAAATGTCAGGTTGTGTTTTTGAAATGTTTTTGCGAGTGCAGATAACCTCACTGAATAAAATGTAGAAAATGCGTTCTGTAGAAAATGGAATTATTAAACTCCCAATTTCCAAGATTTTCTTTTTAGCTAGATTTTGCATTTTCATCAATAAACATAAGAGCTTTATATGCAGGCTTGGACAGAACAAATGTATCTGATACCGTAGGGACTAGTCGGTCTGTAAAAAATGTACCACTTTGTGAGTGAGTGTGTGTGGGTGTGTGTGTGTGCTTGTTTATGTGTACGTGTAGCCTATCTACCAATTGCAAGTAATAAATGGTCACACATAACTGATAGCTTTTCATAAACAGAAATACTGTGTTTTCAGGGGATCATTACACACACACAGATTTAAACTACAGTAATACTGTTTTAGGTGTTTACAAGCGTTTAATGCTATAGGAGTGATTCAATGAGGTCTGTAGTTACATATTTTTTCCTATCTGGCTCAAAGCTAGTTATTTTCAGCTGATTTGACTCATGCTGTATTATTATTAATCATTTGAAAAGCGAGAGGCAGCTTTGGGCTGCACCTCTTCTCGTCGTCTTCCATTACTTTTCCCTCTATGACCACCCCTAGTGGACCAACTCGGTTGGGCTTTCACTGTGCTGTCAGTCAGAACCTGAGAACCAATCACAGTGCTCTGTGCAAAAGGTGGTGCGTGAAGGATAAGTGACCAAGATGCAGGCCTGAGCTTTCAGCCACACCCCCACATAGAACAGAACATGGAATTGTTTTACTGCCATTATCAATCAAAAGCCAGAGCACAAAAAACAAAGCAACAGTACTATCACACACACACACACACACACACACACACACACACACACACACACACACACACACACACACACACACACACACACACACACACACACACACACCATCTACAGTTCTACAAAACTGTTACAACAAGCTTTTCTAGCAAACAAAAAGGAAACTTCCATTGACACAAATAGCAGTGTATTCAGTTGGAGATGGCACAAAGTCAGTGCTTAAATTAAAAACATATTTTTGCTCAATAGAACGATATTCTACCAATGAATGCTCCCTACCAATGTGTGAAGGCAGGTCGATTAAAAAGCTCTGTCAGGGATGGTCTTTTCTCAGAGCCAACTATGAACCTCCCCGTCCCTAAGCAATGTGCCATGGCTGCACAATCTGACGGGGAGATGAGAAGGTTATTACAGTTCTCAAAAGCAATATCAGTTAAATAAACTCTGTGGGCAAGTCAAAATAAAAGTCTCTGTCCTTTCCAGCAGCCATAAGCTATAATGCCAGTGCAACACAAGGCTCTGTCCTTTCCAGCAGCCATAAGCTATAATGCCAGTGCAATAAAAGCCTCTGTCCTTTCCAGCAGCCATAAGCTATAATGCCAGTGCAATAAAAGCCTCTGTCCTTTCCAGCAGCCATAAGCTATAATGCCAGTGCAATAAAAGCCTCTGTCCTTTCAGGCAGCCATAAGCTATAATGCCAGTGCAATAAAAGCCTCTGTCCTTTCCAGCAGCCATAAGCTATAATGCCAGTGCAATAAAAGGCAGGGACAATTGGAGATGTCCCCACTTATGCTTGATGTTGCTGATTATTTTCATTGTCCAATCAAAGTGTACCCTTTTGGCTTATATCTATTGGGCAAATTTAAATCTGCCAAAAGGCCACGATCAAAATCAAATCTTATTTCCAGAACAACAGCTTTGTTACCTTTTGAGATGCATAATTGATTGATACACGTATTTATAAGAGACCTAACTTTCAAAAAGTGAGTCACTGAAAAGTGGGATGAAGTGGATAAATCAGGCGAACAAACCATCTACATTTAAGACCAAATGTGTATGTGTTGATGAGGTTCGGGCAGACTGAACTATATGCCCTGCGTCAACGTAAGCTGTATAATTCATACAGTCAGTTTGTTGTCAGTCAATTCTTGTGATTGAGCAAAATGTCCTATGCTTTTTGGAAGTATTATAATTTGTTTTCCATCCCAATGAAGCGCTTTGAATTGAACTGAAATGAGAGACAGAGAAGGAGAGACGGAGAGAGATATCCATCGCAGAGGGAACATAAAACTACCCCGTTAAGAGCGGAGGGGTGTGTATTATAATTCCACTCACTGGTGCTTGTGGGGTCCCCAGTCCCTACCCTGTGTTGGGAAGACTGACGGGCGATGCATATTGTTCTGCCTTTGATTCCAATCTCTCTGTGCTCTTTCCTTTCTAAAGAGTAAATAAGTCGCGGCAGCAAACGTCTAGCATCTCGATGCTTACCGTGTCCTGCATTTGAAATATTGCCAAGAACACAAATGCTGTCGAAAAAGTTTCGATTAACCACCTATGTGACCTTGGCTAGGGTGTTATGTTTTTTTTATACTACAATACTTTTTTCATTGCCAAGAAAAATTTTAATGCTAGGAAAACATTGTAAAAATAAAAAGATAGACGCAATTTAAACATATTTTCCTTATCCAAGATCTTAGGCTCTTTTAGGCTATCTTTTGTGAAAATAGACCTTGCTCCCATTAAGTACACAACAAAATGTTTGCAGGGATCATGTTTTTTTTTTTTTGCTCGCCGAGAAAAGCTTCAAAGACATAATTCTGGCATATGGTATACACGATCAAAGCCACTGAATCCTTAATAAGGACTTCCTTAACTGTTTCAGATTACATCCCTGATCTTGGGTTCCAAGTATAACAGTACGTTATGGTTAACCAATTAAAACGGAGGGAATGAGGTCATTCAGGGATAAAAGCATAACTCTTGATATAAACCTGCAACAGGGAAGGATTGAGGTTTCAATCCTGCTTGTGTGTCCTCCAGAAAGGCCTATGGGCCAGCATGTTTGGAGTTTCTCTGCTAATTGAGCAAATCTACCCAGTTGAGTAAAGGTCCTGTTGGAAATAACAGAGGCTACACAGTGTTCACACGCACCTACAGTATGCACTGGTCAACGATGTCCCTAAGCCTTCGGTTCGGATCCTGGGGTGGGACGTGGCTATCTATTTTTTGAGTAAGTTACTCCGGTGATCTGGCTGTAACAGAGCTGTATGTAACAGGAGCCACTTTATTACGTAATGAGTTACTCTCATCGAGTCGGCTAGGATAATGTTCATAATAATGGATTGCGTTCACATAGTGCCGTTCATCTAGGGTGAGGATCTCAAGACACTTTACTGTGAGGTGATGGTTCCTCTGCAGCCGCGTTCAGAGAAAACAGACCTGCTCAGTTATGCCTGGTCGGCTCTCTCACCGGATTTCAGGGCGAGTTTGCGAGCCTTCTTCTCCCCCAGCGAGGTGTTCTCGTAGAAGTTCTGGCCGTCCCTGGAGTGGCTGAAGCTCACGAATTTGACGGACTTGGTGTAGATGACCAAATTGGACAGCTCCACTGCCACCTTCACTTTCCCTTTCTACTTATTGAGGGGGAAAGCAACAGGGCAATGTAGTGGTTAACTCATTCAATGCCAGAATGTTCTGGAACACTAAGC